>JTDE01003141.1:23132-81510 GCA_014338405.1 Paragonimus skrjabini miyazakii | reverse complement strand
AATTTTTAACCGTCTTAGTAACGTTTTCTTTTAGGATATTCTACGTCACTGTTGAGGTGAACGGTGGCCCGAGCTACACTACCTTTTGATCAGGGTCATGGCCGCTATGATGATGATGATGTTGATGACATGACCCTGTTTGCTGATCTATCATATTTGCCAAGTCGTTTAAACCGCATTGTTTCAAGTTCGTTGCACCATGTTTAAACTGTTTACTTTCATGTATTCTACAAGTGTTACATACTATTTTGTTTCGCACTAGAAATTTGATCATCTCAGATACGTCTAAGCCACGGATCAAAGCAAACATAGGTAACTAGTCCAGCTTTCCTGTGCAAAATTTGCTTGCCGTGAGAAAACTTGTTGCCTGTACACATAAGGTTTTCGATGTCATTCATGAACCTAACCATGATTGGCCTGAATTGTCCCCACTCGCTGGCAAACTTAGGTTTCATAAGCACACTCTGACTACTAACGAATACAGTTTCAGTAATATGAGGCAGCAGAAACGCTGCAAACAGTCTGGCCTGCCGCTTACTACCAGATGCCTGAGGGGTCACATACCACCCTCTCGGATTTGGATTTTAATCTACCTACATCTTGTACACCTAGCAAAAGAGTATAGATCATTCTGGGTCAGGCTGACACGTACTTTACGTGACCCGTAACTTGCTTGGTCGATAAGCTATATAAAACATGTTCATTGTGTCAAGTTATCGATACAACTTCACATAATGCACTTGCGTTACACGTTAGTTCTTGCGGTGTAATATCACACTCATCCCGAACTTAACTACGCAGACTATGCGTTCATAAAATCGTGACCACATTCGTGTGCTGGTTCATTTGTTTACTTACTCTTTGTCAATTGCTTGTGTTTGTCTTTTGTAGGAATTTGTTGCTTCAGTAAAAGCCTAAATGTTCGATGCTGTCGTGCTGTACATCAATGGTTGTCCTCTGCTTCCGTCACTCACAACTGTCGACAGTTTTGGCAGTCGCGTTTCCGTTTCGGTTGGTACCCTCATTAAAGAAGCACCATTCTTCAAGTTCGTTTTTGTTAGAGCTCGTCAGTGTTGTTTATCATCTTCATGAACTGTATGCAAACACCGTCTATATTCTTATGAGACAACACTGTTGGTCACTGTGCGGTTAGGTTTACTCTAGACACAACCGAATTATCGTACACAAACCCTTAGCCACATTCACTACCTAAGCATTACTCCAAAGTGAATGTAGCTGTGATTGAAGATAATAATTCGATCATGTCTAACGTGAAATAAATTGTACAGTGGTCAGCATGGCTCCATTCAGGCTACACGTGAATTCAATTACGAACCGTTGAACACCTATTTTGTCCTCCAGCTACTGCACATCCCGAAGGGCATGATAATCTGGTGCATGCTTTTTTCATCCAGAATATTAGGCACCGGCTTCCATTACTGTGTTCCCTGCTATTTATTATGTGTCACTTTTGCAAAATTTACCATCAGGATGCAAACGAACTACCATTAAGCAAAATACCTTGCGTATCTCTGTAAGTTGTTTTCTAGGCCCGGTTATCTGTCGTATATCATCTTTACTACTTTTTCGGATACCTATTTAGCAGAGAAACATTTCTATACTACATGTTTGTCTTACGAATTAAATTCGTTCATTCATGACCACATATACTAACGGCGCTCCTATGGAAAGTTGATCAAGTTACAACCAAAATCAGGCATTCCCTAAAATGACACCTAATTTTCGCCCGTATAGAACCGACAAAAATTTGCAACTGCTCACATGCTTGCCATTCTTAACAGCCAGTCCGCTAGTTGCACGTCGAACTAGGCCTACTAATACCAGTAAACATTTGACACGTTCACTTTCTAAATCGACCTGACCCACATATACAAAAAGCAGACGGCCATTTTGTATAAATATGAAGGTGATTTGATTCCGGTCTAGCCTGAACAATAATGTTTTCATTCCCTAAGTTGTGTCCCAGTATAATTGTTTTAGCCCTGTTGTATCTTACCGTCAACGGAGCACAGTCTAACAGTGAATTTGAAAATTTAGATACTTTGATGAATGATCCCTATTTACGCCCCGACGATCCTCAACTCCCGATAGACAGCTCACATTTTGACACGTTCGGCGGTCACGACTCAGAATTTGACCACGAACTTGTTACCGGATCAGTGGACGAGGCTCGCTACTTCAAGCAGCTCGAGCCACAAGAAGCGAAAGAACGTTTGGGCAAACTGTTCGACAAGATAGACACCAGTCACGATGAGAAGTTGGACAAGGAGGAGTTGATCAATTGGATTATTCATTCTTTGACGTGAGTTGTGTTTTCATCAATACATACTAGTATTTTTGTTTCCTGGAATTAACAGATGAAATGATTTTAACTGGTTTTCCGTAAGATTTATTGTACAGTTTTAAATGTTACTTGCTACCTTAGTGACTTTTATCGGTACGATAACGTATTTGTTGATTTGGGCACTCATATGTTCGAAGAATACAACACACTTGGGATCCTAAAATGCAACATTTTTTTGTTTGCGGTTCACGTTTCTCAATTCCACTTCTCAAACTCAGTTTATGGGTATCTGGGTTTAGCACCCGTGCTATTATTCAAACCTCAATATGTTCTCACGGCACAATACTGTGTGGTTATTAAACTAAGTGCTTATCTCCATAACTTTGACTCTTAGTCCGTAGATATTTCTATTGTTTTTATAATACTCCGTCCATTTATCCAGTAATCCAGAGTTCATTCATTTGGCTGGAAGCGCACCCCCTTCAGATCAAATTAAGGTCTTCGCCACGGCTTGATCATGTGTTTACTGTTAGTTTTTATCCGTTTCAAGTTTCCGTCACCAACTACTTAGGCTTGGCACATTGGCGGCTAATTTGAATGCCCCTTTCGAACCTGAAAATATTAATTTTTATGCAGATTACCTTCTGTAGTACATGCTTGGGTCGGTCGTTGTACATTAGTGAATTTGGGGAACCAAACAGTTTGATAAGTTATCGGCAAGTTGAAAGGTGAATTGACAACAGACCAATTGCGAATGGAATAAAGCTGAGGAATTGAATTTTGACAAAGTTTTACTGATTGTCAGATTTCTTCTACAAGTGTTCGCCTGATCACTGAGTCCACACGATCATGTAGAAGGCAGTTGGGAACAATAAATCCAGTTTTTATACCATTGGGTCTCTGTTACATTAGTTGCCTTCTTCCGACCTCTTATGAACACGTTGAAGACAGGTAGATAGTTATTCACTACGATTCAATCACTGTAGGTTTGTTTCTAGAATAGACGTAATAAGTAAAAGAGCATAACAATCGGGTAATATGACTTCGTTTGAAGTCCAGCTACTAGTAAAGCCGAATGATATGGATACGCTAATCTTAGTTCACTTTTGGGCGTCGAGATGGAATAGTTATAGTCTGGAGAATGAACGGGGAGAAACGTGTTATGCACCCTACTCTGCTTGCTTTTCAAGATAACGGGAGCTGCCTACAAACGTGAAGCAAATCGGAATGGTGAACTTTTGATCTTCAGTCAAGCTGTTAGCAACTAAGAATACTACCGAACTGTGAAAGATCATTTGCTGTCAGTCACGTTTGCCATGGAAAATTTCATGTCACCAGATGACAGTTGACCGAATGTTAATAGCTGATGCCTTCAAAGGGTTATCGGAAGAGAATCACTTTTGTGGCTTGCAGTCTTAACAGGTGTTTTCCCATAAAACTGTTCAAGATGTTAAACTAATACACTTGGATACCTACTCAATTTTGAAAGCCTACTTTGTCTTGTTAAGATATAAAGTAAAAATCCGGTCTCCGTTATTCTGTTGGTTAAGACAGTTGATGAGATGCTCATGGAAAATGATGACAAGGACAGACACTGAATGTAGACTGTGTGGGAATATTCTTTAAAGGTGAGATTAACAGCGTCATAAACTCAACTCCACGGTAATCGGAATTACGGGTTTTTGATGCAGTCTCGTGTATCTATAGCTCCATGTGAACATTTGGGATCAACCATTGATACACATCAATGGGCTTAACAATCAGTGAACGAATGCCGGCCAATAGAAATTGTAACTCCATAAAATCCTTTCTTAAACGTGTTTTATAAGTGACTTATGTTACAACCGAAATGTAAAATATCCCGTAACACTGTTCACAATGCAGCAACCAGCGAAAATTTGCTCACCCAACATATAACTCCAAGTGTACTTTCACATGTCAGGTCGTACACATATTTGATGATATCAAACACTGTGACATGCCAGGTCGATGACACGAAGTTGTCTTCAAATCCATGCGATGTCATAAGCATGAGCCAACTGGATTGGTGTTAAATTGACAGATTGTGAGAAACAACACATTTCGTTCCTCACTTTTGATGAGCTTGATATATTTGCCATCAACATGAACTTGAAATTGTTGAAAGGTTAGTAATCACAATGCAAACTGTCACTCAGTACTGAACGATTGAGTGCAATATGGACCAGCTGGTAATTCTAGGTAAAAATTGATAGACTTCCTGATCGATTTAATTTCATCAGCGCAGAAATAAGATGTTTGTTAGGGCGCCCACCCTGTGACCGCCCCAGGGCGCCTCCGTCGTGAGAAAGGAGAAAAAATCCCACTTGACTCAGCCCTAATTAGCGGAACTGTTCAAATCGGTCGTGACTTTTTATACCGCTGTGCACATTTGCGATCCTAACTCTTTCTCATGATGGTGGGAATGTGTGTTCATGACGTGCCCCATAAATACCTTGTACTTGCCGCCCTAGCGGCATCCCGTTTTGTGGCAGAACAAAGCTTCCTATTTTGAACGCGTCTTTTGGCTTGTCTTGAGAGCGAAACGGGAACAGTCACGGTACTATTCGGGACCGAGATGTCCGTGTGAATTACTACCGCGACGAGAATCCGATTTTATCGAGCGCACCACTATACTGAGATCGAACCAGCGTATCGTTTAGGAGGGTTTACAACAATTTGGCGACGGGGATGGGCTTCGAACCCACGCGGGGAAACCCCAATGGATTAGCAACCCATACCGATATGATAACATTTCGTATACTCTCTTTAGTCACAAACGTAAAACCTGCGAGTTATGTATGACACTCAAATAGAGATAGACAGGGTATGGACACGTATACAGTCACACCACACATTATGTCACCATCGATTTAAATCAAACTGCTCAATACTTGGCTGAATTGGTTGGTTTAACTAGTCGACAACAGCAGTGTTATAACTAAAATTAAGGATAGAAAATACAGAATCAATATGACTAGTGAATTTACCCCATTTTAATGACCTGAAAAGTAGTATACGGAACACTATTTTGTATAGAAAGTTCGATAACTTATATGTTTAAATTGTTATCTGATTCATATTCTATTTTTAATATTAATATAATTATTATCATTGTTATCGTCATTGTGCAGTTGATTGTATGATAGTTTTACTGGTCTAATAACGTGGATAGAATTTAACTCCTATCCTCTGACTGCACGACGGTAATATCTGAGAAACGTTAACCTGACATAACATAACTCATTAGTCATATCACGACAGATTACAATGATAGTACCATAGTGATACAAAGCCAATACATTAAGTTGGAGTACGACTTACGGACACTAGTTATTTCTCGCTGTAAGATTGCGATGGATGATCAAGTCGAAGATATAATTATTCCGTACGGATTCACTGGAATACCTCACAGTAGTTGAAGGGCATGGTTACAACCCATAACCGATGAATTGCGGGTAACAAGAAATAAAACGAGTGAGCAGTAAAAGAATTCGCCCCAACGGATGAAGAATGATGGACTAGACTGCAGTAGACCCAGCCAGCCAAATGAGTAGAATCGTATAGAGGTAGATACGACATGTAACTTGTACCCATATTGCTTTAAGGGTTGGTACTTTAGATCACAAACGAGAACGTACGACCGATAGCGTGAACGTGCGAAATGAACAATGAAGTTAATATTTTACTGGACAAATTCTTGTTACGTTGGTGTTTTGGCTCAAGTGCAACGTAATGAAGTTATCGTTGTCAATTGCATTTACCCGTGATCACGTGAAGAATTGGCAGTCAGAAGTCGAAGTGGCTGCAGCGCGAAATGGACTGGAGTGTGTTGCAAACTTGTTGAGAATGCTTGGGTCACTTCACGGAACGAACGAAAGCCGCATATACACTGGGCACCCAGATGAAGGTAGTGGTCACCTTCCATGAAATGTAGCAGCATCAAACCAAATATTCACCAAAAAACGCGACCGTCAGCATTTAATACACCGTTTTTACTATGTCGAGTTTTGTGAGACTCAAAGAGGTTAGATCCTGTAATTACACCTCATATAGTGATTAACATTTGGTCTATCTAAAGCAACTGAGTAGTCGAAAGGAAACTGGATGAGCGAGCTCCCCATCCGAACCTTGCAACCGGGCTTATAACAGAATATGGTGCTAGTAGAAACCTTTGGAATCCCAGCTATTGCATAGTTGGCCAAAATCGTTCGACAGCTACCAAAACGGATGAACGTCTGAAGGTTGGATGTAAGTAGCCTGAGAAAGTTAGTTGGTGACAAGAGTAGTGGTGTTTCGTCGTGTGCGCTTCTAACTCTTTCGAATCCGGACAATAAATGTCATGACCCTGTAGCGAATTTCTTCTGGCAAATCCACCCAATACACAGAAATCGGTTACGACCACTGCTCGTTTCATTGGTCAGTAAACACAAAAAGTTTAAGATAACAATTCAAACGCATCCGATTAAAACTAGTTAAGTTGTCATCTAAGGTAACATGTAGTAAGCTGAATGGCACACATCCGATCGCATATCTTGGGAACATGGCAATTCACACTCGGACCAACAGAGTACTTATGTTGAGTAGTCGTGGAAGTGGGTCAAAGTTATCTTAGTGAGAGGGAAGGTATCACATGACAATAGGATTGCATACCAACTGGTCGTTAGCCTTGAAAAAAATCGAAAAGACTCTTGGTAAATCCTGAGCAATACATAGCAAGATAGGCTGGAAATGCGAACGAACCCAACGACGTAGTTGATCTATGTGACGAAGGTTTTTGTCTGACACTGTGTTACAGAAAGTTTTTCTGAAGCAGCTTTAATACCGTGTGACTTTGCCTAATGCCACCATTATTGAATAAGGCTTGGACAACCTTTGCATCGTTCTCGTTTGTTACCCAAATGAACAAACGATCAGGTGTGTACTGGTAAAATGTTAGAATACCTCTATTAGACATACATTACTCAATTTTAGAAGCACATGTGGTATGTTTGAACATTTAATTTTCGTGACGTTTAAGGTATTGTGAATAGCGAATTAAATAGAGGAGATGAACTGGTACTGGATATTCTAGAGGCAGGAGTAATTAGAACGATCTTTTTTCATGGACAAGAATAAGTCGTCACTAACTTGTACGGCATCTTCTTCAACGTAAGCTTGCGGCTTGGTAGTCGACAATGTGATCCTGCGGTAGTAGACGTATGGAACTCGTAGCCCAAATAGAGACACAAAACACGTGTTAACACGCCAAGTTTAACTAAGTTAATTAAATGTACAGGCCGTCAAGCGGCTCAGAATTGTAACCAGTAAAATGCAAGACAGGTGGAGTGTCGAAGCAAACTAAGTCTCATCAGCACGAGGCCAGATCCTCGTTCGGTTCAGCAGTGCATATGTAACAACAGTCTTGTTGGTGTCAGACGCACCGTTTGTATACGGCGTTGTACATAATTTCTCATTTTGATTTATTTTTATGTACAGTCTACATCAACTACCTCTGTGCAAATATACGCTATTTGTTTGACTTGATTCGAGCTTACAGTACACACCTCGTTTCCTTGCTCAGCCTGGATCGGAATTGTTTATATCAAGCTATTGGGTGACTGTTTGTGTTTTTCTTTATATCGGGCCGGTTCTCTACATTTGTCTCAGTGTATACAAATGTAATAAGTGAGGAACATCCTTTGAGTTTGCACCTGTAGATGTTGACCTAAACACTATGTCTAGTAACACAAATGTTTGTTTTTGAAGATCCATCTGAACGAGCTTTGCTCAGCTTTTGAGTTAACTGTCCTCCCCTTCTATGGAGTTTTGCCTTATTTATCACCAACACTTTTAAGAAATAAAATCAGTTATAACATTGTGCTAATTAATTACATCACTATTGTAACGTTCTGAGTCAGATTCTGCACGGACACCCAGGTGACCCATTGCGTGTCAAAATTCCTGATTTTAAAATTTCAAGCAGTTTCATGTGTCCCCACCGCATTCAGCATAAAGAATAACCGACTCCATTCACTGTTACATGCTCAAACCCTTGGTATTTGGCAGACCCACCGTTACTTCTGAGTTGACACCATTATTCACCAGTAAAGCCGTGAGGATGGTTTCAAGCTTTAGATGAGAGCGTCGAAAATGACCGACTAACCTGCTACACCTCAATCCGTTATTTGAGTTCCCATTCCGTCAATGTTCCGAGCTTAGCAAATAACTGAGTCATCTAACCACAGTTACGCACCCGTTTGAATCCTCGGTCACTGCATCAGTGCTGGAAGTTCTCGTGAGATCGATCTTCCGGATGCACAGAATGCGAAAAATTTGGATCACTGATCAACCTATCGATCGTTCTAAATTTGAGGACCCGAAACCGAAATCCGGAGTCTAAATCATTTCAAGCGAATTTCAAATGAAACGCTTACCCAAAGAGCTCACCAAAGAACAAGCATCGTAACCTAACGGCTTCAATACACCATTGTAATCAAAGGCACACTAGCCGACACTGGGATGTGCACGTATCTCAGATCCAATCGCTACGCCCCGTCGTCTAAATGTTTTGCTCACCGTGACATTCGATCGGTAGCACCCAGTTATTGAAAAACTCCTCGGTAAGCGTCTCAGCGTCTGAATGGAAACACAGGGCTGCTGACCAGCGAACGGACAAAGCCAAAATACGACTTTCCCCTAACGATAATTTTTTCACTTGACGACAGACAATACAGGACTACATTCATGAACAAAATCGATTAGCAGATTGGTTTTCTCATAGAATCTAAAAAACGCCATGCTGTCATTAGGTTTACTGCACCATTTGCGTGCCGTGCCGTAATTTCATATAGCCATGTTGTCAAAACACTAAGCGACATGTAACCTTTCCCAGTTTTGTGACCTTGTTATTGAACAATATCGATCAACTTCCTGGCAGCATGTCACTTTCTCAATTTTGACCATAAATTGATGTCATGGTGGATGCAACTTGGTGCGTCATCGAGATCGACATGGACGCCACGTCCAAAACTGCTGTCCAGTTTGGGCTAACTTTCTCTCCACAAACCTACTTTGTCCTGAAAAATGTAGTCAAAACTAAAGAGCATTGAAAAAGGTAACAATTGACCAATCTACTCCTAACTTCAATAGGCACTGTCACGCGTCGATTGATTTTCCAAGTTATTGGTTCGTTATTGGGTCAGCCGGATTAGTGCCATTAGTTTCAAGCGTCAGTTTTATCAACTACTGACAAACTAGGTTTCCTAAGTAATCACATGAAAATATACGTACGTGCCCATGTGTCCCAGGCAGTTGAGTGAAGTGGGCGTTGAGCGTAAAATAATGTCAGATATGAGTTAGGTCTGAGTCCAAAAGATTGGCGAGTTCAAAGCCGCTTATCAGTAGCGTCTCAGACAAATTGGATTTTATACCAGCTAAAACGAATCTTCATAAACGAGTCTTTGTGTTACTGTATAAAGTGTTTTTAGGAATACCTCTCACAAACGTCGTTCTCATTTCTTCTAAAAGATACACAAGTTGTCGAGAAAGTAAACAGACACTCGACGATATCCTTCTCCAGTATTTAGAACTTCGGTTAGAAAAAAATGGGTTCCAAAAGCCAAACATTTTCCCCCATGAAACGAAGAGAGAAGTGAGGCGTTCTCACCGAGATTTTAAAGTCTAAACCGAACACAACTCACAACTGATCACAACTATTGCGTTCAGCTAGACTATCCAGCTAGTCCACTTTAAAGTAAACGTCAGATCCAAGTTTTATTTTTGTTAGTGCACGACTATGAGTTGTGTCTTTTCCATGACCTGTATTTGAATTCCGGTTTTGTTTTCATGAGACAGTCCTGTGAGACGAGAGCACTGTTGACCTCACACTGTGGAAGATCGAACTGTCATAAGCAGATACATAGCCGCATTATTTCGTGAGTGGTGCATGGATTACCCGATCACCTAGAGAAGAAACAAAAAACAATGGTCTTCCTAACTCCGATCGATGACCACACTCAAAGCCTCCTAACAAGCTAAAGTCCCGGAAATCCCCAAACTTGCTAAGCGACATTTTGATTACTGGTCATAGGGAATTTTGGTTGAGACAAATTGAATGTCACTCTCTACCGCTTCTTTGTTTCGATATAAACGTTGGATTTACTTAAATGTGTTCTTAGTTGATTTCCAGCATGCTTTCCAACTCACAGAAGATCGTTCAGTGACTAATCAGGACCACTGATATTGTATGGAGTTTCTAAATAGTACATCCTTATTGGCCAACACTGCCCACTTACAAGGTGGATTACATTTGTCATCAAACTCACAACTGTAATAATCAGTGATGCCCATATATTACATTCCGATTTTTTCTCACTCATCCAGTCTTCTCACTTCATACCGCTGCTGCTCCGATTGAGTCACTTCTGTCCAATCCTAGGTTGGCAATCTGTTCAATCAGAGTGCAGTTCATTATTCGAATATTCTGATCATAATCAGTTGTATAACTTTTACTATTACCCATCTTTGAGGTCCAAATTAGGTTATCTTTTGGATTTGAAAAGACTACTATCCACCTTCGCTCTATTAAAGGGTCAAGAACTAACGTTTGTTATATGATATTCGTTTATTTGATCTCAAAACTTTGCAATTTTTCGTTTGAATGAACAACCATCGCCTAGACGTGTGTTCAGTTTAAAATGATGTAGATAGCCAGATGGTGAATTACCGAAAACGATGTCGCTTTTTGTACAACTACCAATACTGGTCTATGTGGTCTAACCTCATTTTTTGTGTTTCACTTCTCTAACGGTTCCTTTTAGTCAACTTGACTTGGAGGCAGTGCGAGGAAAGTTCAAAGATCATGATGCGAATCACGACGGTATGGTCACATGGAACGAATTTACCAGTAAAGTCTACGGTTACTCAGAAAAGGAGCTCGCAGACTTGAGAAAAGACACTGGGCAGGACACTCAAGACTTCATCCGGGTTAGTTGCCACTTGTAGACTCAATCGTTCACTCCACATGACTAAGGTTTCATATATCGCTATTCACGTTGTTCAAGTAGTTTGATATGTTGTACATTCACAACTGTCGTCAGTGCCGCCTAAACCGCGTGGAACACTTCAACATATCTTTGAGGGGAATGTGTTTCTCCGTCTACAACACAGAAATATTCAACTAGCAGAAGTTACAGATTTTACTAAAGTATGGGTGCTATATATGTGTGCGTGGACGAGTATTACGGTTGTCATTTATAAGAAGTGGAGTATAGTTCACTGATCAAATCACTGTCCCAGTTAGGACACGCACTGTTGATGAGCTCTTACAAAAATGGCTTCTAATCATAGTTTTTAGAGATTCCTGAGTAGAACACTATACTTGGAACGGTCAATAAGAGGTTTCTGATTTCACAGTCGCTCTGTGATTGAAAACCTTCATCTGTTTTCAACGAGCACTCCTATGGACATGTTTTTTTATACAAAACCGTTCTATTTAGTTATGTCACATCATATAGGATGGTCGTGCCATGCTCGCAATAGTTCATATGGTTTTCTTCTTGAAAAAACCCAATCAGATAGTAAAAATGCAATTGCTGGGTCATGTATGCCGAGTGAACACTGCCTGCTCTTATTCGTTGAGATTAACAATGACCGGAGAAAAGCACTAGGTGATCAAGTCACCATTCGGTTACAGTGCACTAAACCTCCGACTTGCCCGTTAAGCGAAGTTAATAAGTGGGGTCTGCTGGGTTAGATACCTCGTGCTTAGTTATGCTGATAGTTGAGACCGCTATCCGCTATTGCAACGTACCTCACCTGTTCATAGGTAACCGTAAACTACGGTTTGGTTTCATCCAAATTTGTCAAATATAACACACTACTTATTAGTAACACAATCTCAATTTCAGCCATTACAACCATTACTCAGATGATCTCATCGAAACGGATTATCCCCTGGCAGATTCCGCTCTGTATTATGGGATGGATGGGTACCCAATTCCAAACATAACACTAATGAGCCCCTGGTGTGGATCCTTAGCTGAAATGGCACAGCAAATGCAGACTAGGGACACACAGTTCCAGTCGTTCGTTCGAATACAGCCAAAACCAAAAATTTTCACAATTGAGTTTCATCTAAAATTTTGAATCTGCCATACAACTTATTAGTTAGCCATTTTGGTCCTCAATTTAGTACTTCTTAATAACAGACTCATAATATTTTCCATGAACTTTCTAGCTATTCGCATCATATTTAACGCGAACAGGGAACAAGAAGTAGATCGTTTATGCCAGACGATGAGAATACAATATAACTGATTGCAAAATGCTAGAAATATAATGTATTTAGTCCGCTTTTGCACATATTTTTATCATAGGATGAATGATCCCATTAGTTGTTAGGTTTTAATAACTTAATACACATTAGGTTTGCGTAGTAAGCAGATTATCATTCGCGTCCAGTCAACCAACTTTTTGTTATTGGTTTGCTATTGGTTTCGGCGGAATGTTTACAGGGCAGACGGTCACGTGTTTCCATCAATAACTGGATCTGTCAGTCTAGCCCCGGCCTGAAACGAGCAAATCAACTGGATTTAACGGGACAGTTACTGTGTCTCCTATCGAGAGAATCAGGCAAGCCGACCACTAGTCACAAGCGAAAACGACTGTGCGTTCAGGTATGATAATTCCCTAGTGCCTAGCGTAAGGTCAGCGTGGTAGTGATCAACACGGCTGACTCATGAAGGCGTGACTGGAGTTCTAATGGTGACCATGGCAGAGTATGCACTACTGACGAGTTTGGACAAGAGTGAAACTCAGGCTTAATGCTTTATTTCGAAACGGACTAACTGAAAGTTTATCTGAACACGAAAGCTGCGATCACATGTTAGTACGGTTCAACTTGAAATCGAAATAAATCAATGGGTAATCACAGCAATTTATTAATAATTTATTTGTTGTTACACAATATGTGCTCTCAACTATATGGACAATAAAAGAGATTATAGAATTTTACAAGACATAGGGGTCGACAAATTTTGAAGGCATCTTGTAGTACAATGTTTACGCTTGTTCCGAACAGTAATCCGCCAAGCCCTTTGCACACTACTTTGTTGACGTCTTGTTAGGTCTGTTGGAATAATTAAGACTAGAGAACTTAACGCAATCACCTGGGATCATTTGCACTATTTTCCCGAAATGACAATAGTATCAAATCAACAATATTTTGTATTCAACGTTTTCAGCCTTAGAAGTTAGTTGGAGGAACACGTCAACTTTGCGTATTTGGATGGGAACACACTAATGGTTTTAAAGAAAAAACACTTCATGAAATGAACATTGATTTCTTGATAGGCACCGAGAGAAAATTGTATCTTAATGTACAAAACTCCAAACCATGGTGGCTCTAGTATCTACCAATAAATGTGAGATGTATGTGATCGATAATGAAGAAAACTCAACTTACACTTTGGACCCTTATTCCAGGAACAATATTTACATGCCTGTGTCGACAGGGTTTGTCGATACCATGTTATTTTGTGCTAGTGTTGATTTCGTGTATTGGGTTGCTTGTTTCAGGTCCAGGCGGTACCACGGTCAAAAGGGAGAAACAATTTTGGTTGGGTACCTGAATGTGCTTGTGAGTGTGTAAGTCGTCCAGAAGTGACGACCGTTGTGAAACCAAAGTGTAGAAGAAAACACAAGTCCTGATGGAGATGAGATCATCCTCCGCAAGAACAGTCTACAAACTCAAAAAATGCATTCCTATTTGCTTCCGATCACGTGGTTAGTGCAACCTCTAGAAAGTTGTATGGGCAAGTGTCGGGTGCGAATCATGATGAGGTTGCAGCCAGATATTTGAACGATCGGGCTGGCGTTCGTCCGCCACACTGTATCCGCATTTATACTCCACCGTCCACTGTCCTTGCGCGTACTCTGAATGACCATTTGCAGACGATATCTGTGTAACCACTGGTTAAATGACAGACAAATCCACTAGCAATAAGAAATATGCATCCAGCACCGCCGACCAACTGTCATCATTGTTGGTCGGGTTAAGTTGTGTGGGATCATTTGTTGTCTATACCTCCATTTTCTATTAAATTGTCCCTACTTCACTTTTTTCCAAACGTGCTCCATCATCTGTTCTAATCGGTTCGGTTTGGTTAGTCCACAATTTGTTTGTATGCGTGTGTCATCCGATGCCTTGCGGTACAGGCTTTCGAGCCAAAAGCTTTGTTTGAGAGCCCTAATCGCTCTCCAGTCTAGGTATGGGCGACCTGGCAGTTTCGAAAGCCCATATAACCAATGACTGCACAGCTTGAACCAAACAACACATGACATCAGCTGTCGCACAAAATAAACCAGGTTGCCCTATCTGCTGATTGCGGTAAGGTGCATAAAATAAAATATGCTATTGCCAAATTCTCCTACTCCTCTAATGACTCCTCTACCACGAATCCCAGAACAGATAATGCTCACTCGAGACTCAGTAACACGACCACCAACCTGAGACATTCGCGGGGACACAAGACAATTTTCACTGAGATATGGAATGTACGCACGCTGCTGGAGCGATATAACACTGCAGGAAGACAAGAACGCCGAGCCGCACTGGTAACCATGGAACTGAGCCGGTATGGAATCGATGTAGCAGCCTTGAGTGAGTCAAAACTTGCAGACCAAGGTAAATTACGGGAAGCAGGTGCGGGGTACATCTTCTACTGGATAGGTTACCCTGCAGATGGTGCTCGGTAGCATGATGTGTTTCGCAGTCGTTGATCGCATCAATGCTTTGATGACAAGCGAACCGCACAGTATCAACTCTCAAATTCTGTCTATGCGCCTGCGACTCGGTCGAGGTAAGGTTGCCACATTTGTTAGTGTTTACGGTTCAGCTACGTGTCACACTGACGATACAAACAACCAGTTCTATGGTCAGATGTCCGCTATCCGGTCAGCACCGGTGAATGACCGACCGTTTATTCTGGGTAACTGGAACGCTCGAGTGGGGTGTAACTCGGTAGCCGGGCCGGAAGTCCTCGGACCTCACTGCATTGGTTCAGTCAAGGAGAATAGTGATCGTCTGCTCCACCTGTGTGCTACTCATAAGTTGGCTATCACAGACATCCGATTCCAGCTGGATGTGGTCGGTATCACGACGTGGACTCACCTACGAAGCGCTCATCATCAATCGCTTGATTGCGTGATTGTACGGCAGCGCGACATTCATGAAGTGCATATCACGCGAGTGATGCTCCAGGATGAGTATGGCGTTCATCACAGCCTTGCCAGGAACAAATTGTTTATCCATGTATGTGAGCCTGTTTACTGTATATCATCCGAGCAACGGCAGAAGTTGGATTTCAAACGATTGGACAACTGTGAGGCGAGGGCTGTTTTTCAGCTTGCAGTTGCCGCTCGTCTGAAAGACACTGCTTTATCCACTATCCTCGAAGGTATGTGACAACACCTCAAAGAACGGATCACGGCAGCAACCACCGAGACGACCGGAACGGAGCTTCCGAGACGTCAGGATTATTTCGACGACAACAACATGGCTACCTCCAGCTTGGTACGAGAGAAGAATGCATTGTTTGTCGCATCCACAATGGACCCGGACAATGAGGACAAAAGAACAACATTCTGGAGTACCCATCGACAACTCGCCGGTCGTGTTCTCGGATTCAAGAGCGACTTGTGGAGGAAGCAAGTTGAGCAAATGCGGGGATACACCAATGACCAAAAACACAAGGAGTTCTACGACTCGTTTAAGGGGATTTTCGGTTCATCCGTACAGGTTACCGAAGCACTGATTGACGTGGACCCTGGCGAAAAGAATTTGGTAGTCTACCAAATCGCCCTGCTAACATTGACCGGGATACTGTGAAAAACCGGCCTCAATAAGCTGTCAAATCTTCGCTCGGTTCCCTTCAATTTGAAAGAGTTGTAGACCGCCATGGTCACCATCGAAACGGAGTGCCTGCAGTTGGGGATGGATTACCAGGGGATATTCTGAAAGACGGCAGACCGGCGTTGAAATGCACTTTGCTCCAGCTGGTTCACTTCATTTGGGAGCAGGAAGAAATGCAACAAGAGTTCAAGGATGCACTTATCGTACCTGTGTACAAAGGTAGGGATAGCAAGCAGTGCATCGGTAACTATCGGAACAATAATCACTTGAGCTGTGCTGGAAAGGTGCTAGCAAGAATCCTGCCGAACTGACGTAGTCTGGAAGTTTGGAAGGCCAATGTTCCCGATGAGTAGTGTGGATTCTGGGCGAGTCGTAGTATGATCGACATGATGATTATTGCTCGACAGCTGTAGGAGAAGTGCCGGGAACGCAACCAGCCACTGCATGTTCTCTTCGTGGGTTTCACCTAAGCGTTTGATTCCGTAGGTCATGAGGCGTGGTGGACGGTGCCTGGTAAGTTTGGATATCTAGGTAGGCTTACCAATCTAACCGAACTGCTGCCTGTGGGCCTGAATGCGAGGGTGTCATCGTATGGATCTACCTCCGATGATTTTGACATTGTCACTGGCGTGAAGCAGGGTTGTGTCCTAGCTCCATCCCTACTTAGTTTTCATCTGACTGCCATGCTAACATCTGCTCTTCAGGACTCGGAAAAGTACGATGTTGAGGTTGAGTAGGGAACGGATGAACGCCTACTGAATATTCGACGTTTCGGTACCCCAATTCCTCCATGCACTTCACCGATGTACAGATGACAGCACACTGTTTGCACACAGTGAAGACGAACTACAATGATTGGTCACGGCTTTCCCGACCGCAGCATCTAAATTTGGTTTGGATATCTATACGTTTCCTTTCTTTCAGTCTTCTCCGGGCGGAGGCACTGTCTGTACACCTTCACCGCAAATTCACATCAATGGAGATGTTGTCGACAGCTGCGCAGACAGTTGTTACTTGGGTAACGATTTATCGACGGTTCTGTCCGCGGACCGCGAGTTTCGAGATCGTATGGCGAAGACTAGTACTGCTTTCGGACGTCTTGAAAGATGTGTTTGGAAGAATCGCTGCTTGAAGGTGGCCACTGTGTTGTTTGTCTACCGCTCATTGGTACTGTCTATACCGCTGCACGACAGTGAAACATGGACATTATATCAGCGGTTTCCTTTCGTAATGCCTGAGACGCATCTTGGGTATTCGGTGGTCGGGCATGGTTCCGAACATGGACGTACTATAGTCAGTGTAGACTGGCGGGATTAAAACCATGCTGATGCTCAGTCAACTTCGTTGGTTAAGTTACGTCAATATAATGGGCAACGACTGTATCCCGTAGCAGCTGGTATATGAACATCTGAAATCAGGTAAACGAATTTCTGGTAGTCAAAAGCGGAGATACCAGGATATCGTACAGGTAGGTGTTTCGCGTTGTAACATTGATTTTAGATGCTGGAAAAGTGTTAGCGTTGCACCGACTGGTCTGGAGGAATGCTGTCCGGATTGTCATTCGAAAGCTGTGAACAATTATTGCGCGGCCTTGATTTGAATCGCGCGTTACACAACGGGACTATCGATGCCAAGGTCGTGGTGACGACTATGTGGCATTGTGATGTGTGTGGCCGCGAATGCACTGGCCGTTTGGGAGTAGTAGGTCATCAGCGTACTCATAATGCACAATCTGTCAAGTGACAACGATTACGTTAGGTTCTTGTAGATTATATCAGTTATGTCCTTTTTTTCCACTTTTATTCAAATCCCACCGTCATTTGGATCTCACCCGCTCCTTTCTTCATAAACTTGGGTGCCTGTGGCCTTCTACTTTTCCTCGTCTACGGCTCTGTTTGTGTACTGTATGATGAATGTTTTGTCTGTTTCTCAGTTTAACGTTGAATTTCGTTCTCCCTCCGTATCGTCTCTAGACTGCAGTAACATGTACTCCTATATTAAACCACTTGCATTATATTTCCAGTATATTTATCCCCAGTTCGGATCTTACCTCTGGAGTCTCTCTTCTTTTACTTACCGAGAGATAGAGTTTTCGATTTCATGCTAGCCAATCGATTGCCTAACCAAAATTGGCTGATTGAATACCAAGGCCTCACCCACACGCCTCCTGGTCCTAATCGTTCGGGTTTACATTGGCTTCGTTAGTTATGGGTGGAACCACAAGTGGTGCAGGGTAATCAACTTATGTTGAGTGCTGTGCGCAGGGTTTGTTTGACTTCGGTCACTGTGATAGATTATCCGAAACGGATACCACCAACCGTGTTTGGTTATCTACTCACGAAGAAAACGATGGTTTTGGGAAGCAGGTATCTGTAAGTGAACGCGTGCCGTCGGATGCAATGAACGTGAATCGGAATTACACAGTTATATGTTACGAAAGAAATCATCAACACTATTTGTGTCTCACCTTGGTTTTGTTTTCACGAACTACAAGCCCTCCGTGCATCATCATTCGTAGGTTCATAGAATTTCATCATACACACAGGAAAACTGCGGACGCATTTGCGATAAGTTACCCCAAGGACTTCAAGAAACGTTCAAGAGGTATAGACGGATAATTTATATATTTCAAGTTGAACGTCACCCACAAATGATCGCAGCTGTCACATTTCCATAGACTTTCCAGTCGGCCCCTTTCGAAAAGAAGCGCTAGACTCGAGTTTCGCTTTCATTAGAGCTCGTCAGTAGTACATATCCTCGTCAGTGCCGGGACTTGAACAACGGACACGCTGTTCGTGAGGCAACCGTGTTTACCACTGCGCCATTGACCTCACGTTAGGCACGACCAAAGTATCATACGTGAAAACTCAACCACTTTCGCTTGTGAGTAATAATCATTTACATATTGTAAAAATGCTTGAAATGTCACAGTTTTAAACTGGCCAAGACAGCCCACGGAAGTTTAAAAGAGAGTTATTGAAACGAAGTTTCAGTCGCAACTCTTCTCTAATTGAGGGAACTGGGTATACTACGCAGTTGCAAAGAAAGTGACGTTATTGATTAAAACAAGGCGTTAATAATTGCCTATCCATTTGTGTATGATATAATCACAATTAAATGGCATAAACATTGTGTACACTGATGTGTTTAATATCCTTTCTGTTTCTCATCGATCGAATCGACCGTAGTCGTTGGACGAGGAAAAGGTGCGATTCGAATCCGCGGATATGGACCAGAATAGCAGCCTGAACGAGTCGGAATACGCGGCGTTCGAACATCCACACAACTACCGACACATGGCTCCGTACGAGCTCATCCACACGCTTCGAGACTTCGACAAAGATGGTGATGGGATGATCAGTCAAAAGGAATACTTAGCGGATGGTGAGTACAGCTTTTGTTAACACTAGCTGTTCCATTGCAATTTGTTCTTAGTTTTCTCAAGGGACCTTCATGGTACAATTAAAAATGAACAAAAAATCGGCTCTTTCCAACTATTTGAATGAAACAGTGGATTTAATCTATTTGAAACCCATCGGAGCTTTCGTGAGTGAACTGTAAACGACTTATAACCGCGGACCAAACGTTTTAGGGCTGACTATGTGAAGTATTTACATAATCCGACATCGGATCAAAGGTTTTGAGTGGTGTGACTGAAAGGTAAAACTGGTAGAGCTGAACGTGCTCAACGAAGGCGAATGTTTAGAGGTCACTGTTTGATGTTGGAGTATGGAGCAAGTGTGTCACTATGTGAACATAATAGGAGCTGCTCATTTTAAGAGGCGTTGTTCACCTATCTGGTCATCATCATCATCACAGACAGCAATACATCAGTGGTTTACACAGATGCTTAACTGCCACACAATCACGAAAAAGAAGAAAAAGCAAACCTTGTATAGGAAGAGAGAAAGAGAGAAAGAAAGGAAGGGGACGGGAAGGGGACCCAACTATTAAAAACAGCCACGTCCATATTCAAATATACAGCATCAAGGTGCCTACACCTTACAAACAAACAAGCAATCTGTAAGTGAAACTAAGCAACTATCAGCAAGGCAGCTTCCTGAAAGCGTGGCCGGAATACTAAGTCCGGTCCTGACAAGGATATGGACTGTGAACGAGTTTTTACGAAGGGAACTCGAGTCTAGTACTCCTCTTTGAAAGAGGTCGGCTGAAATATCTATGAAGATTCGAAAGCTGTGGTCAACTGTGGAAGTTGTTCAATTAGAATCCCCTACTACTTATCAGTAATCTTTGTTTTCAAACATTCACCATATTCATCGCCTGCATCTTTTGATCGGGAAGTTTTTGATACATACGTATGCCTTTCATGTACACATACAACAGAAACAATAGAGCCAACCTGGCGAAATTATGCAGCAATAGATTAGTGCATTGTCAACCATATTTAGCAAATAACAATGACAGCAGCTGATTTTGTGTTCATCAGAAGTCGTATCACATTCGTATAGTGCGGTTTGGCAAACTGTATGTATGAAACCAACGACCGTATCATGTCTGTTCACTGAACTATATGACTGGAGACCTGTTTGACAGCTAATTCGAATGGTGACACATGGGAATTCCACAAACCCTGTGGAACAAGGAGATAACCAGTCCACTTTTCTGTACAATCGGCTCAACACTCTTCAGGTGTGAGTACTTCCCAGTCTGTGTGAACTCGCAGAAAACGCCCATGGGCATCGAGTCGCATACCAGTATTTGATTCCAGCCCTAAACTGCATGGTATTTAACAATACAAGTCGTCAAACAAAACATTTAAGTTCCCGGCGCCCAAAAAACATATCTTGAAGGTAAAGTTTGTAAATCGTATTTTCTTCAGTTCTACACAACAACATCTGTTCCAACTGGCCCACGAATATAATGACCAGGACGCATTTCAATAAACAGTCTATTGCGATACCATGTGCCGTTGTATAAAAACTAAGTGTTTGATGTACATAATTTTAGTAATGCAACTGAAATGAGTTTGCTTAAGATGAAGGTATTTCTAATAGCGGTCTGTTCTCCACGATTTCCATCTTGCCATTCAGACTCTGCAACGAGAGAGTTCTTGCTGACGGGTTTGATAATGTCGATTGGACTTTTGGCTGGTTGGTGGTATAGATAGCCAGTGATTGCTATTATTAGTTACACGGGTACACTAGGATTATGTGTTTTCGACCGTCCATACATCTTCCAGGTCAGAGATCCATTTGACATTGTCCGCCTGCGCCCTGTCGACTATGGGCCCTGTGTTGTTAAAGAAAACAACGGTGAGTTTGTTGATCTACTCCGGGAGGTTCAATATTGTGACTCCGGAGCTCTTGCCTAGCAGCAGAATGATTGGCTCTTTTGGTTGGCTTCTGTCTTCTTTGCAATCCACACATGACTGGCTGGTAGGCATTCATCGATACTGAAATGCTAGATCGACTATTCTGAACTTGAACTAATTTCTATGATCATCAGAGTAGCCTTGGATGAAGTGAATTGTTGTAATTTGTTCACACTAAAATTAGTTACGTTGTAGTGGAGTTGTAAGCTTTGACCCGAATGATAAAGTTCTTTCCAATCTTATTTTCAAATCAAGATCAGACAGACTTTCTAAATCAATGTTCACATTCTTGTTTGTTGCAGTAGGACAAAAATGTTACCATCTTTGTTGTTGCAGTATAAAACAAATGAACTATGAGATGTGGTTTTATGTAAGAGTTTGCAACATCTGTTCGAAAACACTGATGCGATGAGACCACTGGCCAGACCTGAAACAAAGTCGTTGAGAATATCGCTTTGATTTCATATTCATTGACTTTTAAAGGGTAAACTGGGATTCCGCGGTCAAAACTCAGAACAGTATCACCGACTAAATGTATGTCTCGCCGTTTTATCAATTTATATGCAACTGGGGTGAGATTTACAGATGAATAATCAACCGCGTCGTGGAGGCTTGTGTAAAGCAATGCATTAAGGAATTCTCATTTACAATGTAAATTCTGCCTACTTACAAACGTGACCGAGTAGGTATACTTGTTCACTCGTTCGGGTTGAACGTTACGAAGTCGCCGAAATAGTAGTCACCAGAGTCGTCTGAAATGCACAGAGACCTTGATCTGATTTTAGGCCGTGCATTTCTGTAACAAAATGAAACTCAAGTTTAACGGTTCCTTTCGAAATAGACGCGCAATATGCTTATCAAGCTGAGGAAGCTCTCATTATATGTGAACGCCTTCAAATCATCATTTTTAAGGTCTGAGAAAAAATGCTTTGCAATGCAAGCTACATCTGATCAGTGGATCACACATTAACAGCTATACAATATGGATTATTTAAAAGGGTAACTTGGATCTACAAAAAAAAAGATGTAATCTCGTGGGTATTGTAAATTGTATCTTCTTTAACAGACACGGACAGCTCGGCTTAGGTTCTGTTCTCCCATTGGGACAGTACTAAACACTTGTATATCAACATTTTATTTAATTCCACCGTTTTATTGACTTTGTTAATCCTTTTTTCTAACAAGTGCTCGTTGCTGTGGATTAAATTGTTTGTTTTTTGTTCATAGAAGCTGAACTAGTGCATCGTGTTGCCCTTTACCCACAACAAAATTGCCAAAAACACTGGAAACGCTTCAGACCGGTGTGGACTGATTAGAAGATATAGTCAGATTATTGTATTGTTTTTGTTGTAGTATCGCACCTATTTGGTTGAAACAGTTGTAGAGTAGCTGAGATGTGTACGTTCATTTCGTACTTACTCGTACATATCATGATTATTTTTTCATTATTTTGAAGCCTTTTTTCCCGGCTGAGATCAAAAAAGGAGCAGTGATTAAATTTAACCGGTGTGACACTCGGTAGCTTCACACTTTGGATCACAATCCCACCTTCATAATCATGATACGGCGTCACAACTTATGATTAACGAAGTTTTTTTAGTGGCTGCATTCAACAATGTTTCACTTCTGTTTACGCCTTCCGAAACAATAAATCACAAAACCGTACGTTGCTCTGAACCGTTTTGGACACCATATTGATCGTATCGAATGATGGTCATCTTGTAGTCACATTCTACTTCGCACATTTCGAACTGTTAGCTTTCTCTGGGCTCTTCAAAATTGCAGATTGTTGTCCTAATCAGAAATGCATTAATGACCCTCCCAAATGTTGTTCACTACTCTGCTGACCCCGTGCATTGTATACGGCTAAATCACCATAAGAGAAGTGTTCCAAAATAAATATATGGCAATGCAGTAACCGAATACCAACAGCTTATTTTTCATTACAATCTTCATGGGTTGAAGTAAGCCCTTCATATCGCTGATGCAGCCACTAAGCACCTTTTAGGGAAGACTGTTTTGTCTAGCTTGTTCAACCACTCATTTCTGACTAACTTCAGTTCTTTGTCGGAAAGAAGAGGGCATGAATTCCAAATGGCACCTTGAACTTGAAGATAAAAAGGTGACCTCTGAACAACAAGCCGCGGATCTACATTCACGAATGGCATCCTTTGACACTTGACCGATATGAGCTGGAACATTATTGTGATTTATCAAAACGCTGGTACTCAGCTTTCTTCTGCTGCACTTATTACTGAACCACGCACCCACCGGAGCGCACCAGCGTAGTAGGCACCTTCGATTGTTACCTTGTGTGGCAGGTAGTCAACTAAAGTCACACTCTAAGCGTAGTAGAAAACGGTTCACGTAATCCTGTCAATGCACGAACGAATTTTGAACCTCTTGACCAGTAGAAAACCACTGATTTTCTTTTGTGTGGATAGCTGTTTTACCTCGAGGTGGCAAAATTGAATCCGTCAATCAGCCCAAATGACTAGACACTGCTCAAAATGATCGTAGTGCATAAATTTTCCTCTGAACATCGAAGTAGGTTCTGTTTCATCTTCACAATGAACAGTCTTGGCATCCAATGTACTCGCGCCTTGGGCGTGGTCGAATGTTCTTGAGCAATTCATTTCATCACAGCAAGATCAACGACCACAGTGTTTATTATGTTGCTTACATTTACCCAATGATTTTATCCTGTCGTCTTTTCTACATGATTGATGGCTTTACCGAAGATCATCTTTGTGGGACACTCTAAACCTTGTTAACTTTCAACGGACCTCCTTATCCGAAGGGATTCAGTAACCCAACATTTGGCTGCAGAAGACAACAGACAGTCTTGCTAGTATACACCACACACGCGGTAGTGGGTTTCCATGAGAGTAAACGACACGATCGTTAAGAATTCAGTGGCAACTTGACATAATTGGGTGATTATATGACAAAAACTAGAGAAACAAAAGTGCTGGAAGTAACGACAAACTTCAAAGTTTGGAAACACGGTTTTCTACGGTGAGGCCAAAAATGGGTTCGGTTTCGAACCGTAAATCACCTGGATCATAATCGGGCTCATATTTTGGAGCACTCTTCCTAGCTTAAATTTCAACCGCAATCACACTTGTAAGAATGGCGTTTGGGTTTGCAACCAATGGGCAGAAAAATAAAATATTAAGAGAGTTGTCATATACAACTTTTCAACGTTTTAATCGAAAGCACACTACGTAACGTTGTGTTCTTCTCAATCAAGCATGTTAAACACGAACATTTAAGTGTTCGCCGTTATTCGTAATAAATTTGGTACAGATCTTCTTCATTGTTCGAGTTTGCCAACTGTTTCCAGGGGAACAAAAAGTTATCTTTGGCTAGCGCCGTTCGATAGTCCAGAGATTAGGACTCGTCCGTTAGACAACAGCTGGTAGTTACCTTTGGACTATTGAACAACATTTTATTTGTTGTTTAAATAATGAACTTAACTGTTCTAGTTTGTTGATTATTCAGTATTTACCGACTAATATGAGCCCTTTTGTATAAGTAAAGTCAACACCTCTTTGATATTGGGGAACCATCTACGGAGCTAGAACTTTCGAAACCGGATAGAATTGAACATGTTAGCTAGTACACAACATGCAACTGTGTGGTTGTGTTTAAGTCCATGGCCAGACTCCTGCAATATTCATACCTGCATTTAAATGTCTGAAAATCATCGGCTTGTTCCAGCTAACTCCCAGATGTCATTTTCGATATTTTACTTTTAATCAAACTACACAGACAAAATGCACAAGGACGCGTTCGTCATTGAGAAAGAGAACTTCAAACGATATGACCAGAACAGGGACGGAATGCTGGACAAAGAAGAAATGAAGCAATGGATCACACCGGGTAAGTGGACAATCAATAAAATAAACGTTTCTCAGAGCTAGCATCCTGTAATTATGGGTTGACCTTGTGAAATGACTGTTAGCAGAGAGGTCCAACTGAGTCTGCAATAAAAAGTGTTTACCTTCAAGTTAAAGTGCTTGACAAGTGGCCTCGGTCTTCGCTGCACTGTTGGTGAGAGAAATACACTTCTATAGAACGGAAAATGGCTTCATTTAACCTCTTGACCCAAACATGTTGACCTCTTAGTAACCAGTAGTACTTTTCCTCCCCCCATCACAAGTAGTTTTACCCTGCTGTTCTAGATACAACATTGATCAGCTCTGTAATGAACATTATATATAATCGACTATTGAAACACTAAGACGCACATGTGTCACCTTTGACACTCTCATGTAATATAACCGGCGTAGGTAGCACGAGATGTAAGAGAAAACGTGTAAATCAAACTGGATTCAAATTGCTGATAACAGCAGATTTGACTGAAATATGAAGAATGTTGTATTCTGGAAAAATATGTTCAGTTTACTGAGTTATAGACAAAATTTAAAGCATTACAAAAATGTCTTGTTTGCATGGAATGCAAAGTTATCATTTTTGTATAAAAATTGTGTACCCCCGGTTCTTCCTAAACGAATACCCACTTGGCACAGGATCAAGAAGGCTACATTTATTCATTTCTCAAAGTTAATTTTAGTTGATAGTAAAACATCAAACAATGAGGTTATAGTTATATCTTCATTTTAGACCTAAATACTTAGATTCTTGGTTCATATGAAGTTTCGAGGTCAAATTTTTGTTTACGGTGAGATTCTTCAGTCAACTGACTGAATTTTAAAAAATGGACTTGAGTAAATAAACTAAAAATGTAAGGTACGTGATTTTAGATACATTTATCTTCAGGCTTCTATCAAGTACAAACCGCTTCAATGTCATTTTCGTCTTTGAGACCATACAATACTTTGCTGGGTTGTATAACACCCTATAAGGGTATTCATACAAAATAATCATCCATCATCAAGGTCAATAAAAAGCACTTGAAAACTTGCGCACGCCCGAGATGAATCAGAATGTAAAGGGATCTATGATAGCTTCAAATTCAACAGTTTCTAGTACTGTGAATTGCAACTCATGTCTTTGATCAAGCTCTGATTATCGGAAGCCCATGCACAACAGGAAAGAACAACAATTCGCTCTTGATCGAAATATGAGAAAACGCGCTAATTTATTCGCGTGGTTCGCCGCTAAGATGTTCGAGTACCTTCAGATTGACCCAAGTACCAGCATAAATTAAACTTCATTTCTAGTCAGTCCCTTTCAAAAAGATATGCTAGACTCGAGTTTTATTCGTGTTAGAAGTCATCGGTTATGCCTGCCCTTACCACGATTGGGACTTGAATTTCGACCTACGTTCTTAGAAGGTGATCGTGTTAACTACTGCGCCACTGATCCTAGGTTAGGGGCAGCCGAATTATCATACTCAAACTCTTAGCCACGTTCCTTCTTTGTAAAGTCCGAGTTGTCCGATTGTCCAGGTGACTACACGGTAGCTATCCTGTTGACTCCGGCCAATCGTCCCGCCATTAGGGACTTCTCATCAAGTTGAAATCAGCCTAATCTTGAAACGATCGGATAACCTGAGAACTGCTAATAGACAGATGATGGCGCTGATCGTTTATAAATCATACAGTTGGTCCCACCTGACGTTGGGTAAATGAGGCAGTGATCAACACGGCTATCTCACGAAAACATGATCAGAGTGACAAGAATATGCACTAATGAGAAACTTGAACGAGAGCGATACACTATTCTAGAGCTTTTTCACGAAAGAAGCTGACTAGAAAATCAAGGTAGACGTGAAAGCCGTGAATTATATTCAACCGAAATTTCGTACTACTGATCACTATGCTGAACGTAATCACCATCACATGCAAAGTCAGAAGTTAAGCAGAGTGAACTGGTACTACCGTATCACCCTAAAAATGCACTCAGAGGATTACATTCTAATGAATGGCGTAATAAATCAATGGAACAACTATTTGCGGTGTAGAATCTTTGATAAAAAAGGGCATATCAATATTTCCATAAATCTAAAAAACAACTTCGTAATCATTTTCTTTTAACTATCTTTGGAGTTCCCTTGATCCAGTTCATCAACATGGCAAGACGACAAATATTACGAGATGTTAACACTTCGTTCATTCCCATCGGCTGTACATATGAAACCACTGATTATATGTTTAAAAAATGACCATGGGTAGAAGAACAGTGATTAAACATGACGCACACTAACACAATCAGGGTTAATCAGATAGCAACGTTACTGACTGCGTCATCACCTTTTGCGCGAAGACTGGTGGTTGATTCTGCTTGAATAACGTGACTTCCTTCAAATGCCAACATCCACACCAAAATTTCATACTACTCATCACAAACCAAAACCTGCTCAACAAGTTACTGATTTCTGTGATTGCGAATTGGAGAGAAGTTCTAGCCGGGGGAGGGCATCGATTGGAGTTAACAGGACAGTAACTGTGTTTCGTACCGAAACGATCGGGCCACCTGATCATCACTAACAAACGAAAGTGGTTGAGTGTTCACATATGATAATTCGGTCGTGTCTAATGCGAGGTCAAAGGCATAGTGGTCAACACGACTTCCTCATGAAAGTGTGGTCGGAGTTCTAATCCCGGCCGTGGCAAAAATATGCACTACTGATGAGCTCTAACATGAGCAAGACTCGAGTCTAGTGCTTCTTTTCGCAAGGGGCCAACTGGTAAGTTTATAGAAATGCGACAGCTGCGACCAACTGTTGGTGATCGGCAAATTATATAGAAGCCAAAACCCTTTACTACTCATCAGTAATGCCAATATCTTCTGGCTTCGATTGTGTAACAACACAGTAAATAATGTTAATGGGTCAACCATGTGACCTGTATCCAGGATAGGCCTAAAAATTGAAGAAGCCGGCTTCCGGCTTAGCCGCTGCGCTGCTAATGTTTGCTGGGTCGTCACGTATAGTAACAACTTAGGAATGTGATCCGCTGTCCACTATCGTAAATTCCAGCCCGTTTTACCAATCTACTGCAACTGTATGTGAACTGGTAAATTAGATGAGAAGCAGAATAGTCTGTTGAGTGACAACCACGAATGTGGAAGATGACAGAGCGAGTGGAGCACAAACATCACAATTCAGCAGCTGGGTAGGTGTGATTTAAAGTTGACGGTGAATTTTTCCCTTTATCACTTGCTATGTGATCACTTTTAAAAGTTAACTCCAACCAGATTTGCTTCTTCGAAGCAGTCTCAGTGTGAATTTCGGTCACCTGTGCCTTTCAATGAATTTCTATAAGTTTTTTCGAATATCCGCTGGCCAGTCAAACGTCTTCCAGAAATTATTGATGCTCTCACCAGTACATATCTGTCTGTCTCTATGAAACAGGTCTGGGACTAAACGGCACTTGTATGTAATCGAAGCAAAAGAGTATTAGTGTGCATCATGATCAACTGCCTTTTTTGCCACGTGTCTTTTATACCTGACCAATAGTTTTATGTCTGCGACCGACGAGACAAAACGAAATGTTGAAGTCTAGCAACACTTGTCTCCTAACTATATACTGGTTTTGTGGTTCAGTTAGAATATCCACTTGCTTGGATATTCTATGATCACTGGTTTGTCAGTCTTGAGTGAGTCAAAATGTACTGTTATACGCGTCCCCTAGTTAAATCGCATCCACGGTAGATCAGCTAACCTAGCACAGGGTGTAGGCGGACAGACACTTTAGAGGGTGTGGTTGTCAACCGTCCTGAGTTCGTAGCGGATGATAACCAATTTTCATTAACGCGTACACGACAGATCTCACGGCTAGGACTGCTTGATTATAAACTGCCAGAGTATTTCGTTGATTGACTACCCGTCCATTCACAATTATTATATTGGTCAAAAAACGGTAATCACGAAATGACTGAAATCACAGTATCACCGTCGTTCAAAGAGTGTAAACAGACTAAGGAGCAGACAAAAAGAGAACAACACAATAACAAGCAAACCCAATCGTCCTAAGAACATAACATAAATTAGACGCCCCGCTACAACAAAACCAATTAGAAATATGCACGATATAAGTCCGAGTTGTTCTTTATTTGCATGAATGTGTTACATTAGTATTGGTCGTTAAGTTAACACACGCAGACTCGGACTAACCCAACAGACATCAGATAATTAAGATGACTATTTTTAAAATTCCACTTACTGCAGGCTTCCATCGCACAGCCGCAGACGAAGCGGAGCATCTTTTCACTGAAACAGACACGAACAAGGATGACCAACTGACCAAGGACGAAGTTTTAGCCCAGCATGATCTGTGGGTAGGAAGCCAGGCAACTGATTACGGACGTCATCTGGACACTGTGATCAAGGATGAACTCTAGCTCTCTGAATAGCTTAATTTCAAATAAACGTTTCCACGGCTCTTATCGTTCTCACTTAGTATTCCAACAATGCGATTTACGAAATAGAACGTTTCACAGTAATGAGAAAGACTGTAAACAGACCCTTTATAAACTGATACCTTCTACTCGAATAAATGACAAGAATGATCTTTAGGTTGTAAAATAAAGTGAAGCCACAATGAAAGTTAGTAGTTTGATATGTCTGTTAACGTTATATTGCGGCAAAAAGTCGTGTGATAAAGTATTATCTTTATTGTCCTACTTGTACGTTCTCACGCTATGCGCGTATTTGCGTTTATGAGTCGGAATTTCAGCCCACAACACAGCCGTGACTTTCATTTGAATGTCATGTGCACCTCTGCTTGTGGCTGACGCTTTCTGTGATGAGATTATCCGTTAATCGGATTTTGTTGCACAATGGCACGTCCAGTCGCCCGTGGTGCCTGCATCCTACAAGCTATAGGCTTTAGCCATATTTCATCACTGTATCGGGATATTTCATTGTGTTGGAACAATCACGTCTCCACTTTGATCACCCAACATAATATCAGAAGTATTTGTAGAAATCTGAGTTTCGACTGGACATCAACTGGCAACAGAAACCAAATGCTGTTAAGCGGCATGAGCTATGGGGTTAAACAAGGAGTTTGGAAATTTCCTATTTGAACTCGGCGGTGGACCTCCAACTTGCCATGCTACAGAATGGATCAATCATCATCATCATCATCATAACAGCCATGAGCCTGACCAAAAGATACTGTGGCTCGGGCCGCCGCTCACCTCAACAGTGACGTGGAATATCTTAGAAGGAAACGTTGCTAAGAAGGGTGAAAATTATTGAGAAAAGACCAAGAGGAAGAAGCGGAAATGGTATGGATACAGGTGCGCCATTGACTGCGACACATCGCTATCTCGGATAGCGTCTCTAACCAGCGGTTTGAGTGATCACGAGGACCCCATCCAGGCAAGCGACACCTACCCACGTTTCTCAATGGAGCAGTCAAGGTCTTCATATTTTGTGACCACGTTGTTGCTTGACCACCACGTGGTTTGACCCAATTGTTGGTGTCCTCAGTATATAATGCCCGGTACGGTAAACGATTAGATGACATACGGAGTACGTGACCCAACCATCGCAAGCTGTGTACCGTGACTATTTGACCAATTGATCGCGCATCCCGAGCGTTCCGGAATACGCGCCGGCGAACTGCCACATTGCCCACGCGATCAGTCCACTTAATATGGGCCAATTCGCGGAGACAACGATGGTCAAACACAGCAAGCCTGTTGATGTCTTCTTTGTGAACAGGCCACGTTTCCGAACCATAAAGCAAAATGGAACGCACACAGGCATTATATACCCTTCCTTTCAGCGACGACCGAACGTTTTTTCGACGCCACAGATGATGCAGGCTGGCAAAGACAACTCGTGCTTTTGCAATCCTCACTGATATCTCATCAGCAATATTACAGGCTGACGAGATAGTGCTACCCAAGTATGTGAAACTGTCCACAGTCTCAAGTGGATTACCTGCCATGAAGAAAGTAGGAGTTGAAATGCCCCAGTCTTGAAGCAACACTTTGCACTTTGAAGGTGCAAAGCGCATTCTATACACACCAGCTCGGTCGCTCAACCTGTCCAGCATGTCTCCGGCAGAGGGGCTAAGTAAGACAATGTCGTCCGCATACTCCAGATCGGTCAATCTAGCGCCAGGAAGAAGCTCAACACCAAGCCCACTGGGCTCTTGAAGCGCACCCTCCAGAATGTCGTCCATGACAAAATTGAACAGGAAGGGGAAAATCGGACACCCCTGACGAACACCACTACAAGTGATGAGCGTCCGAGATAGTTGTCCATAAACTCTCACCCTGCTTGCAGAGTGAACATACAGTGATCTCAGTAGATTCACGTATTTCTCTGGTACTCCCTTGCGGAGGAGGCAGTTCCAGAGAACGTTACGAGCAACTGAGTCGAATGCAGCCTTCAGGTCCAAAAAGACCACGATTGTCGGCTGTCTGTAACAGTGCCGATGTTCCAAGATCCGTCGCAAGGTAAAAATATGATCAAACGAACCAAGAAATAGACCACTGCGTCCTAATTATTCAAGCGGCTAAATCCGTAGTTTGCCGACGTTACCGTCGACCCCCTAATTTGTAATACCAATGAGTAGTGCGCAACGGTGATTACTTTAGATGAGAACCAACTGCAATAAATATCGACTTCGGTTGACTTCAAACCGGCCGCTGAGTAACTGAGTCCAACTATGAGATTTCTGAGCTCCAACATGGATTATCAGCCTTCACTGATAGAGTAAATGCCACGGAAGGGCATGCGGTTGTGTTAGCTGATTAGAACACAACCGGAGCGTAGATTTGTCAATATTGAATTCCATCCAAAAGCTGCAGAAACCAGATAAGTTTTACCTTGGACAAAAATATGGGGGTGTTCAACGATCTGTTTACACAACCCATATAAGCAAAAGAGTAACAGGGTCAGCCCCCTGGTTAAAAATCTCGAGAAGAAAATAAGTGACACATGATAGTGGAAGGCCGAGGTATCTCAGGTGGGTATCCCTAGCTCGCAGTCCAGCCACTGCGGTAAATTCGGTGTACACAGATTACGCGTTTCCATATTCACGTTCTTGGATTTACATCAAGTCACGATATCATACATTATTTGCTATAATCTACAGCGTTCACGTGATCGAAGCCGAGACATTTACATGAAAAACTCGGTTGTCAGTGTTTATTCTTTGACAACTGATTGTTGGTCACTGCCAACACTGTACTTTGAAACGTTATGAGGATACAAAGATCGAAATGATATAGACACTATGAACACTGAGATCCGTGAGTTTCCCACAGGATGACTGATACCTCAACATCGAGACCCAGAGCTTACAGTTACAAAACCAAAAGGTGGTCACCGACTGGTCATTGGAAACAACCAACACGGTGTCTCGTGACCCAAACCATATTTGACTACTCAGTGAATTCAGCTGAATCAGCATTTGTTCTCAGGTATCTGAATCTTGTAAACTTACTGTTAAAATGCTGGCGCACCATATACAGAAGCAAAAACAGACGCAGACTGTGCAGCTTCGGTTCGGAGGCATATGGATTGACTGACATAGTATGAAAGGGCGGCTATCCCTCTTGAGTTCTGTTGTAAATCCTCGAAAGAATACGCTGGTTCGTCCATGACATAATAACGGACTTGATAGAAATCAGATTCTCCTCCTCGTACCAATTAACGCGGAAAATCTTGGTCCCGAAAATAATGCGACTCTCCCTGTTAATTGCTCTCAAGACAAACCAAAAGACGGGTGCAAAAAAGCAGCTTTGTTCCACTCCAGCGAGGTATATGACAAGGAGAAAATTACAGGGGATTTATAAGGTGCATAGCGACCTAAAAACACTCTTGAATAAAAAAAAATCGGAGGAGAGTTACCGAGAATAATAATTAAGGTCAGTAGGCCACCAGTGAGCATAACGGAATAAAGACCGAACAAGTAAAAAATAGCAAAGGTTACCTCTCGATTGTTCAGGACATTTTCACTCGTTCTGATTGGATAAAATAGTTTCTCCTCGAGGAAGTAGGTGGCTTTGGAAGGAAAAAATGGTGTCGCTAACAAGTTTTCACTTCTGATGGTATTTTCTCAACCGATTTCCGTACTTTTGCCCTTTCGCTAGCCCCATGCTTCCCGGAGCCGACATTTGGGACATCCTAAACATCCCACTTTAACTCTGGAACAACCTGGACGTTTATACTCCCAGAGACAACCAGAAGAGTCATATAGGACCCATGTTAAGTATTGTTTAGTTATTTGAGGCCAATCGATTTACAAGCACCAACTGGTCGCGAAAAATTGTCGACAAGCTGACACATGGAATTTGCAGATGAGCAACAAAACATCAAAAATTGGACAATACGCAGCTTACATCCACAAACCTATGACTTTTTTTAAGGCCCAACGAACTGGAAGGAAGATATCAGAGCGTAATTCAGAGAGCAAGCTAATTTTCACACGTTCTCACGGCGATAAACACTACAATAGTTAACAGAAGTAAAAAAATACAGTGAATGGGTGTAGACTACCTCCTCAGCCCTCGTGAATTGCTCAAGAAGTATGGTCTCAAGATTGTTACTCAACTTCTTCAAAATGTTCAGAAAAACGAGAACTTCCGGGAATAGTTACAGCCCACGAATAATACCGCACCACTTGCTTTGCGAAACTAGTTTCAAATAATCGCGGGTCATTATCATCACCAGTTTCAACTTTGAGCCGTACCTATGAATACAATGCCGAGCCACAGGATCTACAAAGTTTTTGCGCAACAGGTAACGTTGATTTTATTTTATTACCCGGACATTAGACATCGTTGTCTTTTTTCCCCATTGGATGAATGAGTTGAAACGTGACATAAAGGTGAAATGTTTTTTTCTGTGGCGCACACACACAGGGTTGAGTAACAACTCCTTCCGGCTAACTTCAATTTTGAATGCCTCTTTGTAACAAATACACACAATCAAATTCGCCGCATGTTGTTACCAATGTCTACTCTATACGTATTTTCTCCATGGAATATAACAGTGTTCGGACTTTTCTTACCGGATTACTGAGTATGCGAATTTTGATGGAGAGTGGAAGTCCCTGATCTCTACTTGATATTTTGTAGGAGGTCGTGTTTCTAACTTGTTCTAACAGGTGCATTTATTTTGATGAAGAGGATCTGTTTTCCCTACTACCGAAATCCCTTAGCGCTTCAAAAGTAGCGATCACACTCGTGTTGTACGCCGTTTGCCGAGAGTACATGCTACGGCCAGACAAGCGATATAATACCAATTCTAACACTACGACCTTTACCGAATACTCCTTCCATCAGATGCAATACCAAGGTTGATTTATCCGCCATATCCGGTCTTAAACACCCAAATGGCACAACCTGTTATGCACATATTGTTATCTACCAACCTAGGAAATGCCACCCCGTACTTTTCTTGCCTGTTCGGCATAAACACAGTTAGTCGTATTCAGTTTTTCAGATGGATTGGTTGCTGACCAACCGTGAAGAAGTCAGAATTATAAACGAGCCCACGTACTTCGATGAACCTTTGGAAAGTACTCGGTATCCGAAGGAATTGAGCATTGTGATCGAATCGGTCGCGACAGACCTTTTCATCTAGGTGGAAGAGTTTCTTGATCGTACAAAGTCAGTTTCGAGGTATAGCTTAACGATACATCGAATTTTTCGGTTTGAAAGAACGACCTCTATCGTACGGTTCACTAGCAATCTGTAAATCAATAGACACCTTCACCCTCTGTAAAGAATCCGTGAGTCCAGGGCAAGCATAGTGATTCTTGCTAACTCGAAGCATATGTATATATTAACAAAAGTGAGAATTCATCCTATGCACTAGGAATTGAATGAGTATCCGTCTTTTTTGGACTGAAAGTAACGAAAAATATGTTGATTGTAGATGATCAACCATCGTACAAATTTGTCTGCCATTCTTAAATTGCGCGAAACGCTATCTGCAGTAGGAACTGTAAGACAATAGGAAACATCTATCACGTTGGCCCAATGTTTATTGTTTTCTACAGTGACATCTAAAGCATAAATTTTGTAACAGTTGCTTTGTTGATGCTCTTTTTTCAACAGTCCATATCGACATGTTAGTTTGCATTGACTGGGCTGAACGGTAAGTCAATGCAGTCATCATGATTGCACGTAAAATATCACCTAAACTCAATCCTGATCGTTCTTTTTGTTACCATCTTGAGTTCTGAACATCCATTCACTTAGGATGAACAGAGCAGTTTGTCTTTTTGTTGTTGACACCATTGTTACAGTAGTTTTATTCGACAACACGGCATTCGTTCATCACAAATGTATCCTGGATCTAATATGGCTTTTTAGTTGGTCAAGAAAGCCTCTCTAGAATTTTAACTCGCTAAACAATCTCTCCCAAAGTAGGAGGTGTAGAATTTACATAAATCGAAGAAGTGAAGAAATTTTGAGAACGTTGCGACTCTGCAGTTTAAAAACAGTCAAAAATTATGGTGCTCATTCTAGTGTGAATAGCATTTCCGAGTAAATTTAATGTACCTATGACTGGTGAATAATTTCAAGCAAAGGATAACGACAACTAGGTTGCGTAGCTCCGATCTAGACAGTGATAGAAATTGACTGCTACATGTGACAACACGACCGGGAATACGTGCCTCCAAAGAAACTAGCGCAATGCAACTGGCAGTGAATGATAAGACAAACCGGTTGTGCAGGCGAGTACGGGCAAATGAAGTGTATATTTTTACATATGCAATGCTTTCCGACTGGCAGATCAACTGAATTTATGATCAAAAAAGGACACCAGGAAGAACTAACTTGTGACAATCACAAGTCTTCGTAACAACGACGGTTGATCAAACCCGGTAATATGAAATGGAGTGTATTCCGTGCAAACACTGGCGTGCTGGCATGTCACGCACCCGCGAATTTTTCGTTTAACAAGCAAAACCCTGAATGTGGCAACCTGGTGTTTAGCATGACAAGGGCTTGATAAACAAACATGTGGATCTGTGAGTTGTTGCGAGATTCTTGTTCAGAACTCAAAGAATGGTGCTCACATGAGGATAAACGAGTCAATGGAAGGAACGTAGAATCAAAATTCATAGATTATGTTGTGGAAATTTCCTTAAGATACGTCCCAACTATTTCATTGCCCGTTGACATTAGTTTGAGACATACATACAACTAAAAACCGCCATAAATCTCCGACTGTAAGACCTTCACCAATATCGAAAATCCTTTCGGTTGACCCTGAACCGCTCTTTCCCATGAATCGATATGAATAATCGTTTGCCGAGTAATAGTGGGGGTTTCCGTTTATAATTTGAACAACGCTCGTAATTGATCGTAGCGTTCGGATTCCCATAGACCCTTCATTCAGCCTGCTCCGAAGAAAAGCATTAGACTCAACTTTCATTCTTGTTAGAGTTAACCGGTAGTGCCTATCTTTACCAGCAAAGAAACTTGAACTCCGACCTGCGTTCCCAGAAGTTAACCGTGTTGATCATTGCGCCAGTGGCCTCACATTAGGCATGACCGGATTATCATAAGCATGCTGTTCGCATTAATAATAACGAATGTCCAGCGATTTGATTGAACTCTGGTATACGGTATCGTCGGTTACGCATGTATTGTTCAGCTTTTGTCTGAAGGACGTACACCCGCTGAAGTTTAACTTGGTAGTTATGACGTTGCGGTTCATTTTTTCCGCGTTCCCAGTACCTCATAAAAGCAAAGAACAATGCAAATCGCCCGTCATATTTATAGTAAATGTCTAATGATGCAGGCTACACAGTGCTCCATACCCCACCGGCTGGCAACGTCACCCCGTAGTCTGCTGACAAGCAATTGGCCGATAACAGTCATCGATGCTTTCTTACATGTCAGATTGGGTTTGCTAATTTGGGTAGTGAATTTTCGTCCTAAGCAATTCAATAGGCGATCAGTGGATCCAAAGCTGGCGAACACGCCGGTCAATAGAGGTCTAAGACTTCAGCGAGCTTTTATAAAGTATCATTTACCCTTCTTCAAGACGAAGACATCTCTGCAAGTGTATTTTAGACCATGATCACTTGTTCGCCCTCACAACGTTTGCACGCAAGTTACGAACTGACAGAACTTGTGTATCATGAGGTAATGTGTGAGAGGAATAGTTCCGTAGTCCTCAACAGCCGGATAACTTCCCTACTAGACGTCCGTTTTAGACGCCCACTTTAGGAGAACGGCATAAACGCCAAACTTCCGAGACAGTGTTTGATTCCTCTGTTCAAATCTGTGCTATTCATTTAAACTTTTTGGCAACCAAATGGTTCGATACTCAACAACTGCGCCCAAGTTCAACACTGTTCAGGTATAGACACAGACACGCACTGATAAGGGTATCTGCACGTGAACGACCCGCCCCAAATTTAGAAAGACGCACTTAGCCTTAAAATATGCCGATTGACGAACGGAAATAAATTGTAACTACGTGATCAAGCCGTAACGCTAAGTTTGATCTTGAGGGTAAGTTTGGTCCTAGATGTATACCAAGTAGTTAACGAATGCCAAAATGCATTAATCAGCTTCATTTCAGATTGATTACAGAGTCCCATGTGACCAGTTTTCAGTCCGCACAACAACCTGATGTTTTCCATCAAGTAAACTTGTAAGCTAATTGATCAAATACAGACGTGTACATTCGGGGGGCGGGAAGCGATACTCTCAACTTTGGCGGTCGACGCCGGACACCAACAATTCTCAAATTCCACCGGCAATAAATGGAGGAAAACATGTATATCCAACTAAGCTGGTTCTGTCAACCAGACTTCCACTGAAACTTCTGTTCAAACAAGTGAACAAGGGTTCTAAACTCTGAAGAATGATAGTCAGGGTTACGTAACATGCATTCTTTAAGTGCACACACTACCACTGGTGGGCAAATCGGTCGCTTTGAGAAAGTAGATATGATGGGGAGGAAACCCACTTCAGTTCTTACTTCTTCTGTATGAGACAATACTGATACGATCTAGCACAATAACTTACGCTTATAACACAAAACAGTCGTTAGAACAAACATCGGTGTGTATAACCATCTTGTACGGATTGAGTGTACCCGTGAGAAATCCGAACAAGGACGGACCAAACAGAAGACTACACAATTTATTGCCTGGCGAATTTCGTTGCATCTCATCAGGTACATACATAATAGAGTATAGTCGAGCAAACCGGAAATAATCTATGCCATACATCATTCCTCGCCTGAAATGTCTTACGCACGCGTACAGTTCACCTACTCCAGACAGTCAAGTCAAATGACGCAACCAAACAATGCGTCCACACACACATCATCTGAATTACAAGATGGAAGTACCATCTTAGTTCAATTTATTTAAGCCATCAGATTTAAAATAAGTAACGTCTGCCCCTCATGCTTAAAAGAGCGAAATCAGATCAGGTGGGGGCATTATTCTGTGTTACTCTGTCAATATCCTTCATCAGGACAACGGCTATCAGTTTTATCTGCATAGTGTCACCGATGGCTGATGCCCCCCGTTGGTAGTCACTGCCTAAATGTCCTTGACGCAGGTATTAGTAAAAAATACAGTGATTAAACATGAAAAATGGTAACCTACAATAGGAAAAAATCATTGTGCATTCTTGGATTTTTGTGTCTAATCAACTGAGGCGATCGTTGACCATCCATCACTGTCCGAACAAACAGGATCCACTTTTTATTGTAGTCAGGTATCGTAAGCTAATTCGATGTGACTTGCTCGTCATCATATGAGTGACTAACTGCAGCTGATCGTGCAATCAATCGTTAATGTGATGCATCACACTGGCGAAGCCAGAACCCATGACGAATGAAACGATAACCGATCAGTAAGACCAACAGTTACATCCGACCTCCGTTAAGTGAGGGCAATTATTTAACTGAGCTAGTTCATATCCCATTCCTATTCAATACTAGACAACACAGAGTACGACACGGGTAAACCGCTTTGTAATAGGCTAACATGAGTTGAGTTGAGCTGAAATATTCTGTGCATGTACCCAAACAGTGGATACCAGTCACCTTAGTCAAAAATCGACCAGAGTTACTCGAACTGAGACCACCAGCAATATCCGACTTCATAGAATCGACGGCGACATGAAAGGACTCGCAACATGGTAACGATGCTGACAGAAACAAAGATAAATGTGGCCATCTAATTCAGAAAGGGTTTCATTATAAAAGCAGTGTAGCAACCTAAACAGTAGGATATCGTCATTTGCACACATTCGAATGTGCTTTTGGCGTAAAACCATTTTGGCTTGGTTGACAATTTATTTATGAAAACGTGTGCTGCTCGGTACAGCAGTGGCCGCTGTAGGAAGATCGCGTAATAAAAGGGTCGAAGGGTCGAAGAAAACAGCTGCCAAACCGTGTGTTCTATGGGAATTGTGCCATTCTTTGTAAAAGGTCGCCATAGAGCGGATCATCGGAAAACGGATTGGCACAACAATTTCCATCACTGATGCCCTGGTTATTGTCTTTAAAGTAAACGTTCAATATATATATATATATATATATATAATGTATATATATATCGTGGTCCGTTATGCACTAGAAAACAATGTACACGGCTTTGAAGAGGGTGGGATTTGATCTCATGGTTCTGGGCAGCGTAGCCGATGTCACTAACGGCATGACCGTTCGCCAAACGTTCCATATCTCCTGATTTACTGCAATTTCTTCAGGAGAGAATTATAAGTCATGATAGAAGGCAATTAGACGAAAGTGGAATGCACAAAATCGCACCGGCAAAGCATACGAAATTGACAGAACTGAAAGTTGCACCGTCAGCTTTAACCTCACAATCGATGTGATAATAAAACTAGAAAAACAACGTGTTACGATTGTTAATTATTCTTTATTGCACAGATGATCAAGGATAACGACAGTATCAACAGAACCGATGGAAAGGCCGTGATGGGTAAATGAACAGGTTGAAATAGGATAACCGTAGACAAATACGTATCCAAGTGATAAGTACTCGTTCCGAATTGGGCGAAGTCACAGTCGGTTCAGGAATAAAACAACTGACGGAATTCTGCTGCCTCGGCGGCCATCACTTCCTCCGTTCGATACACACGGTTCGCCACCTTATCATGAGTCTGCAGCTGTAAAACCAGAAAGCATACGAATTGACGAACACTCGCGACAAGTGACACCATAGATTACTGTGAACGAGAGCAGTAATGATGTCGACGGATAGGAGGGATTGATGAAAATTTAGGGCTTGATAATGTGGAAGAATTGCCTCTGCTGTAAATCTGTAAAATCTGACTAAGTGTTTCGTATCAAAACGGGTTTTATACTCGAGAACTGCCATTCAGGGAGAGGTCAAATATGAGTTCTGCGTTTAAAATATTGCAATAGCCCTCGCTGTTACAGCACTTGTGGACAAGGTACAATCAAATTGTCCAGACAAGAACAGTAGTATTCGAAACAGCCAGAGATAGGTATTACAGACAGGGACACAGGCAGTGTGGGGTTGCCCGGGAGCCAGTCGATGAGGGCGTGAAATGTCAACCCTCGTGAAACCAACTGACTGACTAGCGAGACGATGGAAGTAATCCACAAAGCCGCAATATTGGAGAAAGAACCAAGAATTGTGCAGATGAAAACGACTGGTTGCAACATCATACCTGACGAGGAAAGTTAAAACTATCCTTATGGTTTTTTTATCCCTTAATCTCGCCGAATGTGAAGTGAACAACATGAAACCTGGCAGCTTTCGGCTTGATTATGCAATGTTTCGTGATATGAATATCCGACAATCATTAAATGGAAGATACTGGAGACGATTCCGTTCAAACTAGTCCGGGTCAATTATCCTACAGAATAGATTAAACGGCTGTCTGATGAAGTGATTTGCACCTAGAACAGTACGATTAGAGTGAGGAATTCGGTCAAAAAATGGTATAAGGAGACAATGCGTAAAAAAACTTGAATGACGCTGTCAATCTATATCAATTTTACTACTTATAGGCCTAAGATGACCTTTTGTGGAACAGATGATGATCACCACTTAGGTATGGTAGGGCGACAAACTGACTTGGGCAGACAGGACAGAACAGACGCATTCACATCGAAGACTGAGGTCTCAAAATCACGTTACCATGCATATCGGACTTTGTAGTATACCCGCAAAAACATTAACCGTCGGTTCAATAATATGTCCCTGGACATACGATTGGTACTCAACATCATCTGACCATTTGTGGTCCCATAATGGCTAAAAATTACATCTAGATGATGAAAAAAACCGTAGTCGTCAGAACAACGATCGGTTTAATTTTACGGGATACGCTTTAGAAAAACGAACTGTATATTTGTCAGCGCAGCACGAACGGTAAGAATACCGCAATAAACACGTGTTCGATACTGATGCAAAACTGTCATACAACCATTAAAAATCCAGTCCTAACCCAAGGATAACAGATCAGGGAAGTATTCGAATTAACTCGAAGAACACTTCACTGGTGAGCAGTAGGGGATTTTGATTTTACATAGATTAAACATCACCTACAAGTGACCGCAGTTGTCACATTCCTACAGACATTTCGGACAGTTGGAGTTCTAGTCCTGACCATGGCAAAGATATGCACTACTGATGAGTTCTGATGAGAGCGAACCTCGGGTATGGTACTGCTTTTTGAAAGAGGCCAACTGAAATGTTTGTGGGAATGCGATAGCTGTGATCAATTGCGGGTGATGTTTAATCTGTGTCGAAAAAAACTTTCCATGAGGTCTAAACAATCAGCAACAAGGTGTTTACACTTTGCAAACAAACAACCGAAATGCAAGTGAAAGCAAAGTAGCATCTTTGCGGTTTCTCATACTCAGTTCGATTTAACATCCTCACGTTCCAGATAACGTAGCCAAGCAATAACACCGTTCAAACTCTCTCCCCTAACGTCGCCAGTGGTAGACTGTGTCAAGTAGGATGATGCGTCAAATTCCAGCCTGACCATAGCAAAGTATGGGAATGGTATAAATGGTGATGCTCAGTAAAAATCTGATTACCGCTTCGTAGATGTCATCATTTCGAGTAAAGTCATTGGGTTTTCTTGGGAGAACATGCACGTGCACGTGCTGAAAGAGAAGAGAGACAAATGACCTGGTGATCTTGAAACGGAGGAAGTTGGTAACCATCTCAAATAAGATGCCATCGAAACAAAAGACTGATGTTTTTATGCACACTTGGCTCCGTGTTAGACTACTATATAACTCTAGATGATTACAAAGATGACCAAGAGAGTGAGGTAAGGAAGTGACAACTTGAAAAGTGATGAAATTATCTATCAAATGGCAATGATGAGCCGGAACACTTTATCATCTAGAGATAAGTCATCAGGCACATATTCGGACAAGTGTTACGCCAGCTGTGAAGATAAGTGCACGAACAACAAACTTTCCTCTGGTGATCAAACAGTCACCCCACACATGAACTGAACCATCGTAACCTTATATGTGAAGTGAACGGAATCGTTCATCTGCCATTCATTGAGCTTCAGTATGGAAGACCCATTTGTTTCAGACTTTAGTTTATTCGACGATCCTTTTGAATTTCAAGATTAACGTCGATTCGAGACAAATAGCATGTTATCGAACAAAAAGGGACATGCGCAGTTAACATCTTTTGGCTAGAACAGATTAGAAGGGAATGGTTAATCGTTCTCTACTCCCTACACTATACCATACGTGCACTCGGTCCGCGATAACGATTATTCAAACAACATCTACTGAATACCGGTAGTTCAACTATTTTCATGCAAGTAAACACATCTCTCACCACTTCACCTGACTCGATATCACATCCGAAGTACTGCACACGATTTGATACAAACGTGTGACACAATCAGCAGTAGTTTCATCCTCTGTTATTATTACCAAGATAATCCATATTTTGCAAATATTTCTACATCGATTTTTTTTTGTCACCTGTCTCAAAATGCCGCAGTGTATCGTCGTTTTATATGTTGTTATACCCTCGAAAATGTCTGTAAGTTCAAAGTCTTGGAACTCAGTCGATTAATATATTCCATAGAATTAAGACCTTGTGGTCGAGGAGGTCAGAAAAGGTACACATGCATAAAGTAAAATGACTCAAACATTCGCACATTATTTCGGAGGTGAGCCGGGACATTATCATTTCACACTATGGCCGAGTACGATTGGAATGAATGTTCTAGAAGTTCGAACCCTAGTTGACTAGACAGTATCCGTTACACAAGTTGAACGACCACCACCATATGCAGTGGAGTTGCTCATGATATTAGTGAATCACTCTCCAGGCACGTACCTTTCCATTCAACTTCCAAAAATAAAACTGGTCCGACATCCACATTCCAACCAATCGACAAAATTACGACCTTAGTCAGTTAGCATGCTGAAGGAAAGTAAATTCTAGGGTACCCAAATGAAAGAATTCTATTCAGCAAAAGTCAAGTAATCGATCGCTATTAGGAAGTAAACAACGACGAACGGCTTGATCGGATATTTCTAAGGCGCACCAATTCTGAGCGGGAACAGTGTACAACAGTATAAACAACTGGTCCTTGTTGGATTGGCCGTATAATCCACCCTGTCCACTCTTTCGTTCAACCGTGTATATTTCGTTGCTACCAATCAAGAAATTGGATGCAAACCGCTCTTGTAGAATAGTTGAGAGGAAAACTATCAATAACGTACATAGACCCGCTTGACTTTAAAAGATGAGTACGCCCTCATTTGGGGCATTTTCCAGTACGATCAATTTATCTGTGCAAACTCACCGGAACACTCTGTCCTGCATCCGGACCGTCTTGCACGGAAATTGTCAGGCCAGTGGTGGAAAAGTGTGCGGCCAGCTTTGCTGCAATATTCTTAACGGTAAGATATAAGTCAGCCACTTGACCCGGACTCAAATCATCAAATCGAGGCAGTCTAGCCAGAGGGCAGACCAAAACATCTGCAAGATAGTCAAGGCTATGCACAAATCAATGAATAAGTAGTCCGAGACGAGTGGATAAGTAATGATTATGATACAAACTACCAACAGAAGTTCAAGTAATGAGGCCATATAGAGATTTCATTGAAACCGCTAAGCTGAATGTACAGCTAACAAGAAAGACTAACATTTGTGCTGAAAAGCTCTAAAAACACCCAACTTTTCAGTATCAGTAAGCGGCCCAAAATATTTTTATATGACAAATAAACACAGTCACACAGAGGGCAAACAGCTCACACCTGTAGCGTGAATGACAAACTTAGAGATAGATCGGTCGCAGGATACAGCGTGGTTTGTACAAAAAAAATCACGACTGGAATTCACAAGCAAAGAAATGATCTACAACAATGGCAGTATTGTAAGCTGAAAACAGAGCAAGCTCATCACCACTTCAATCAAATCTTTCTGTCTGTAAGAGCACGATAACATAACTCATGGAGACTTCATCAGGGCAGAGAGAAGACATATGTTGTGATATGGAAAAATTTCGCTTACACCCACCGATCACAAACGTAAAATATGCCGGTTATATATATATATATATATATATATATATCATACAGATAAGGACAAACAGGGACTAGACACCTACAGATACACCAGGTATTATATAATCAACATCATAACAATCCGATTACCTCAACCACAGATAGCTGACGGAGTCGATCTGAAATGCTAAAACAAGAATAAAGGATACGACCGGGAACCAGAGGGCTGATATTAACGAAGGCGAAGCTCAAGGCGGATCGATAAAACACGCACTTTGCCGGGATGATATTCGGTCCAAAAGTGTATTGCTCCGTCCCAATTTCTGAAACCGTAGAAAAGAATTTGAAATGGATACCATCAATGAAAATGTATAAGCCATTGCAATATGTCTCACATAAATTGTTACAAACAACAGAGTGAAGGAAAGGCAGATATGTACAAATCCGATGCAACAATCATGAAGATCTTTAAATGATGTCGAAGGATCTGAATTCCTTTAAAAATGGACCTATTTTAGTGCACAAACTGGCACATGCAGTTTACGGGGAGAGGAGGAAGGGCGGATTACGATCATTACAGGTTTTCGTGGAGATCCAACAAGACAGTTAGATCAACAGTTGATGAGAATGAAATATTCACCATAGAAAATAACAAATTCAAAGACAGATGCCTCGCCTACAAACTGAACGGAAGAAAAGTAGCTGATGATCATACTGTCAATACCGTAAGGCATCCAATGCTCACTCGAGTATGTGTCATGACAAATTTGAAAACATGCCCAATGATCAGATGGATGGCGTTGACATACGGGAAGATGCTAATCCATCGATTGCCAATCGCCGTGCAGAGTTTGCTTCAGACACATTCAAAGTGTATCCGACGCAAAAGAACAGTATCAAATTGACGCCCAAAAACTGGACTCTTCAATTAAAGGCGGCAAATGATTGATTAAGTTATTGTTCATGAAATACGAAATTCCACTCCGATCACACCGCGATAGCCGTCATTATTAAATCAGACGGACGATTTGGAGCAGTGCATCCGTTGTTATTTATACCCAGCTCACAATTATTTGTTTCGACTGATGGATACTGCTGAATCCAGGTCAACACAGGCCACAAGTGATACACTCTACTACTGATTAACTCATGTCCATATCGTATCTGTGTGCTTTTCCATTGAACTGTTTGTGAATGATTAGTCATATCAGTCAACAGGTACTCTGATTCTTGTACTCGCGACCACAATGTACCAACGTTTGCGTGTGACCACTGACCGTGCAACGATAGGACTGTTATTTTGTCAACTGTTCTTTTATGTGCGGAACGCAAGATATTAATTGCATAGCTAGTTTTTGACAGTTACAAACAACGATAACTTGCACACAAGAAACCAATGTGGAGCAGCTATAAAAACGATCCTGGTACTTGGGAAATTGAACAAATAACCACATTTTTAAACTTTGAAGAATCGTTTTTGTGTCGCATCAAATAACTAGGCCATATAAAATACAAACAGCTTAGGAAGAAATAGTGACCGTTCCGGCTAAAAGGTCACTAACTCATGAACATCTCTAAATTTTCATGGTCTAGTTTAGCATAAACTAGCGTGAAAAGGACTCGACCGATAGACAAAAACTGATAATCTCATCGCAGCGAAAGGAATGTCAACACACCGAGGCAATTGAAATATAGACAGTAGAGGAGAACAGCAAGCTATGCAGGTCAGTAAAATGACTAACACATAAAACAAAACAAAGTCTCATACGACAAACGATTATAGTCACAATCAAAGACAGTTCGCCTTGATGCATAAATACCATACAACCATGAAGAAAAGATCAGGTTCAAGTTAATAAAAAAAGAAAGAAGCATACATAGTAAAAAAAAAACAAATATAACTATACTCAAACATTCAACATTAAGGAACTTACACCTCCCAAACAAATAATCGAGTAACAAGTGAAAATAAAGCGGCGTCAGAAAGGGAACATATTTGTGGCTTTCAATGTCTCGTGCCACTAGGTGCACCCACTTCACAGACAACTCGGTCAAACAACAACATTCAGATCACTAAACCTGATTTGTTACCATCTCACATAACTTCTCCAGGCACTGACTCTGCGAATCGCGAGGGTCCCAGCTTGAGAGACGAACCCAGCCTACAGTGACTAAACCTTTGATGGACGGCTTCATTTGTTTGCGTCAGATCATTAGCTGTCTGCCTCACACTTTATGCCAATCAGCTGCAACATCAGTAAAGAGGGCTCTGTATGGTAGATTATCGGCTGGCATGCTTAGTACGTGACCCCACCACGTCTGTGAATAGCTAGAGGCTGAACAAAGGAGTCCGTTTGACACTCATTGCCGAATACCCGCCGTCCACTCTCAATCATGCCTAGCTGCTAATCTGAAAAATATAGTATACCAAGTCCCCTTTATTCATTCAGTGAAAACAGAGAGAAAAGACATACTTTCAAGTTGAACATCACCCACAATTGATCGCAGTTGTCGCATTCCCATAGACTTCCCAGTCGGCCCCTTTCGAAAAGAAGCACTAGACTCGAGTTTCGCTCTCATTAGAGCTCGTCAGTAGTGCATATCATTGCCACTGCCGGGACTTGAACCACGGACATTCAGTTCATGAGGCAACCGTGTTTACCACTGCGCCATTGACCTCACGTTAGGCACGACATACTGTCAGATGTTAACATTTCGGCATCACCACCACCACCACCAACAACAACAACAACAGAAAGTCAACCAAACAGTTTTGGCAAGAAGATAAACTGCGTCAACATCTTCTGCACACATAAAACTGGCCGATGTAATCAGATTAGCATTGCTTCACTAATCGAGTCACGATTACGAAACAGTTGACCGGACAAACTAGGGGACTGGTTGCTAGGATGTGCTTGGCAATCGAAGAAGCTTGAGTCTTCGAGGTTGTTACAGTCAGCAGGTTGTTTTTTGAAACCGCAGTTGATAAACACACAGGTATCTGCTTCGTCATTCGTCGATGCAAGCATTGATATGTCCTGCCTAGGTAGACGTCACTGGAACTGCAATTGAACCGGTATATTGCGTGAGAGACAGATTGGTCGGTTGAGTGTGTATCCCAGGTATGGAGAGCCGACACCTTAGTGATTACCAAACTGGTAGCAAGCGAAAGGTCAAAACTATTTGGTTGGTTCATTGGCATGTTGCTATGTTCAGTTTGTATAAAATTTGGTTTCGCGACTGATGAAATCAAAACGAAATGTTGACATCTTGCGACACGTTTTACCTCTGTTTTGACTAGATGTTAGTGTCACTTGATTTGAGCGATCGAACACAGACATTGATGGTCAAATACCCTAAGACGATTCATGCTTTCCAGTTTTAACGGCCAAGTTTCACAGTCCACACAACTGCATTAAATACACGACCCTTACATTTCGGATAGAGGCTTTTCTCTGTCGCCAAAGAGGTATGGCCGTATATCACCTGAACCTTTTGCGATCAAGCAGGCACAAAATAAATACACATGCATTCTGTTCCAGTTATGTAGCTGATGATCGTCTTGCCATTAACAGTCGTAGAAATAAAAAGTCCGATAATACAACTCGAAATTTTTTTCCTGCGAAGTAATTTCATGAAAATCCAACTTAACTTCCAAATGAGTACAGCTGTCTCTTGATTTGAAACAACAATGATGGGAAGATAAGTCAACAATAACAGCATCCAACACATATTCAAATTGTAAACTACATTCCACGACATTTTGGCTCCAAGTTACCAAGCTAATGTAAAGAAAAGTAATCCGACGAAACGGTAATCAAATCACCATCCAAAGAAGAAAAAAACAAGAACAAGATGAGACTCAACAAGAGGAAATAAGAAATATAATTCACGTAAGTCATCAAGCAAATCCGGGTGTCTTGTCGGTTTCTGATTCTACCGAGATAAGAAGCATGTCGAAAACTGGGCTTGTCACACCGGATATGTTGGCTTGTTTCGGTTTAAAGATGAAAGCTTTTGCTGAGGACGTGTATTTTTTGGGACCAATGAAGCTGCGAGACAGATCACTTCGAGTTCAAGAATTAGAAGCAGTATGAATTTTCCAGGTCAAGTTACGTATTCAAACAAGTCAACCAAAGTCTTGTACTTAGATGACTAAGATCATAGGACAAAACAAAGTCGAACTGCAGAAGTAAGTAGTAAGTGGGATCGTAATGAAAGACGGTCGTTCTCCGGCTTTTTCTTTAAAGTTACCCCGCGAAAGATTCAGAAAAACAGTAAGAACTTTTCAGGCTGGCACGAACGAAATCCGAAGGCTTAGTGGTAATCAGGCTAGAATAAACCACCAGATTGACAGTATTCAGTTCACAAACGAACTGCGTGTGTTTGTATACAAATGAACAAATTAATTAAAGCATTGAAAGTTTACTTCAAACAGATAAACATTAATCTCCGTATCGATTATTTTGAACAATCATTAGTACACAAACGGACAAATAAACTGTAACATGTTGCGTTAAACTGCCTGAAACGAGGAAATGCACCGGAGAGATCTAAACAGCTTTCAATAACATATGACATAAGTCAAAATACTCACACTACAAACGATCTGAATTGAATTTAATAAAGCGAAACACTTTGTTATAAATCTCCTGATAGCTGGGATTGCATGTATCACGGGTGGCTAATCAGTTATAAACCAACTAGCGACCAACACCATAATGTAGAAAACAGTTAACTTTAACGAAGAAAACCAGCTGATAGAGAACCACAAAAAGACACGAAAATCAAATTTTAATGAGGTGACTCAAAATGCTGCATGCACACTACTTATTGATACACATGAGTAGACCAAACTAATACAAACAGGTGAAGGCATACACGATCGATTTTTTGAGGTTCAAAGTGAAAGAAACGACGTCATCATCATAGACAGCAATACATCAGTGGTTCACAATGATGCTTAACTGCCACATAACCACGAAAGAAAAAAAACCTATATAGGAAGAGAAAAGAAAAAGGAAGGGGAAGGGACCTAACTACTAAAGATAGCCACGTCTATATTCAAACATACAACATCAAGGCGCCTACACCTTGCAAACAAACAACCGAGCTGTAAGCGAAAGTAAGGTGTCATCGGCAAGACAGCTTCTTTATGGCCTTCACTACTTCCTGTCAATAAATGCACTCACTTCACAGACAACTAGGACAAACAACGACAACATTCATATCAGCAACTTCAAACAATGGAAATGAAGAAGAGAAAAAACGAATTAATACACCTGCATGAAAAATAATGCGATTACCTATTATCCACTGCAAGTTCTTTGATTATGTAACAAGTGTATGAAGTTTATAAGTTAGCCGATGTAGTGAACATATGCATGATCGTTAGGGGTAGGGTAAATCTAACCCTAAGAGCACGAAGCTGTAGTTGAATCTACCTTGTCAACCGTGAGGTACGAACTTCACGTGCATTTAAATATCTTTCCCCTCATTTATGTGGCACTCAAGGTCATACTTTTATATATAGACGGCAGTATTCTGCTGAATATGTCAGATCGGAAGTCAGAGCCAACGTACACATGATTGCGAGAATAGATGGATCTACTCAGTGTGGTATCTATTGAAAGAATACGTGAACCGGTCATTATTTACACTCTGACAGCTTTGCACCAACTGCACCTAAAAGAGGATTGATGCGCACCTTGTTTGACCGAGCAAGACGGATTAGCCCCAATAATGCCTTAGACAATGAACTACGTCAAACAGAGCAGACTTTAATAGTCAACGGTTATCCGAAAGGATTTATGAGAACGTTCAACACGAGTAATGCGCAAAGTACTTCGCAACCCACAGTTCCCCAAAAAACATCAGTCTTACAACTGCCATGCAAAGGTGTCAACACGTCGCAAGTGACGACACTCGATGCTGTCAAGCCATTGTTTCATTTCAGTGGAACAAAATTGTGATCCGTTGTCCGTCACCAAGACTTGTGGAATTCCTTCTCGACTGAAACATTTACAATCAATAGGTCATCGAACGAAGGTTGCGCATCGTGATATGATCCCACCCGAAAACTGCTCCCGCCGGTAACCAGTTTTTGGTTGTTGAGAAACTTGCTATCCCATCGGTAAAGCAAAGGTACTAAATTTGCTTAAAGAGCAAGTTTAGCAGTTCTCACCAAAATTTTACAGGCTATTCACAAAGCAGATACTATAGCATATGGCATGGTGCTTCATGGGTTGAACAAACAATGGATCTCGGAGAAATTCTTGGAGTTGTTAGATGCCAGACGGAACCTCCGCCATGACCGTTCATACAACAAGTTTAGGAGGGATATCCGTAAGAAGCTGAAGCATGGCTTCATCGCAAATAGGCTTATCAAACGGAGAATAGTAAGATAATAGAAACCGGTTTTGTCAGCGAGAAAACTAGTAGACCTTTCAGGCTTATCCGAACTACCGGTCTAAAGCGTGTGTTTGTCAATGAAGCTATCAGCCAGGCAGACAGTACACCTATCCATAATAAGTCCAGAAGGTTAAAGCGCTGGGCGGAATACTTCGAAGATCAATTTTACTAGCCTCCTGTTTCTATTGTGTTGCCGCCACAAACTTTTGATGTAGCATCCTGGTCGGTGGATTTGGAACCACCCACGGTTCGCAATTGCATTTCTGCTCTCAATCGTAATAGGGCTCCTAGTCCAGATGATCTCGTGCCGGCACTTTTTAAATAAGGTGAAAAGGCGTTAGTAGAAGTCTTAACTCAGTTGCTTCAATTTGTGTGGACGACGGAGACCATCCCTCCGTGCTGGAGTCACCCAATAATAATTCCCCTATTTAAAAAAGGAGTCCGGAGCTATTGCGGAAAGCATAGGGAATGTAGCTTGATCCCAATCATAATACCTCATTGACTCATTGCAGCTCTGGAGGCAAACACTAGGGAAGAACAGAGAGGGTTTCGCCCTGAGGGGAGATGTATAGATCACATTTTTACTGTTCGTCAAATTCTGGAGCAGCGTCATGCGTACCGCCAGCCAATAATTCCCGTATTTCTCGACCACGGAAGTATGTTCGATTCAGTGGATTGATCCACACTTTTAGGGTTGCTTAAATGCAGAGATGTGCCGAACAAGTATGTGAATGTACTTTCGGTGCTTTATTCCCACACTTCAACTGAGGTTAGTGTATACAGTTAACTACCTGACAGGTCAAGCCTCAGGAGCAGCGTACGTTACAGATGAAATAATGGAGGACTGTGTGCGACATTCAAAAGATGCCAGCGTAAATCTCCTATCTGGTGAGAAACTGACTGATCTTGATTATGCTGATGACCAGATGTTGCTGTTTGATAGCTCCCGAGCAACATAAACTATACTAGATGCTATTTTGTACGCTGCTAAGTATTTCGGAATGCGCTTTGCAGCCTCAAAGTACAAAGTGCTTCTACAAGATTGCCGTGATTACGTAAATTTGATGTTAGATAAGAAAATCATGGATGTTGTTGATCGGTCTGTGTACTTGGGAAACTGCATCAGCGGCGGTGGGAGTGTAGGGAAGGAAGTAAAAGCGCGTATCTCTACGACTAGGGCGGTATTCGTTAATCTAGGACACCTCTGGTGACAGAAAAACACCTCCCTTAGGCTCAAAGGTCGTGTATATGAGGCGACAGTGAAGGCAGTATTACTATATGGCAGTAAAACTTGACCGGCATGTCTCATGCGTAAAACGAGTGCACATCGGAGTATTTTCAAAGAAAGTCCTCCTCGTTCTGCCTATTCTGTGAAGACTCGTTTTTCCATTGCCGTGTTCCTACCTGAACTAGAAGATTCAGAAATAACTTTTGTAATCGGGTTCATCTGTTTCTGTTAAATATTAGTCTTGCTGGAGATGTACACTTGCTCTCGGTGGGCGCTGAGCGGTAAGTGAAAAGAAACCGATCTGTTTTTGTTTATGTGGCACCGGTCTGCTGTTTGAGCAACCTTCTTAATGGTTTGTGCTACAATCTTCATAAGGCCGTTCAAAAGAATATATAATCGTGTACGGACTAGGAATCGTTCGAATTCCACACTGATAAACGGTGGGTCGTTGTCGGTACAAACAGTCAGTGGCATCACTGGTTAAATATAGTTTGTGTCACTCACTAGCTCAACCATTAGTGAAATAACCTAAGCATCAAAACCATTCAAGTTCGTTTTGGAAAATAGAGCAGGTGAGTTGAAAAAGGTCTTCTGAAAAGCACCCATCCCACTGTTGACAAAACGTCACTAAGTATGCTATGTTTGATTGCCAAAGATCAGGCGTAGATGGACACGCGGGGTCCAGTTCCTCACCCACTGCATATCATAAAATAGATTCTAAGCGAAAATGACTCGTGTATAGGAAACATCGCATGATCAAAAAAAAAAACAAGACAGACACTATTATGGTGATAAAAAAACGGGGAAGAAGGTGTTACTGAAAACGAACTTTCGTGTACGATACACACCATAGGATTACTAAGTATTCTTGAAGAATTTCGTACGTTCTCTGAAAAACGTCCGAATTACTATCAAACATGACGAAACTTTGAAACAGACTGATGGAATTCAGGAGGGGCAATATCGGGGACTTTTCCAAAAGATAAACTCACATACGATTTAGACGAATGTCAATTAATTACGCGATCAAAGATTGGTAAATCATAAGCAGTTATGGGATACTACCTTTACAAATACCTACCATCAGCAGAGACCAATTCAGCTCTTCTCACTGAATAATCGCTGTTGAAGTACAGTATACATTAATATAACGACCGAGGGACAGACTGAATAAAAAGTCATCTGGTACAAGAGTCTAAGCGTCAGAATCCAAAAGCAACCTCAAGCTGTATTCAAACTTTTGGATGATCTGCAAAATTTTATTAATGGCAGTCAATTACGGCCTAACGATTACGATATTAGATATCAAACTGAAGGTCACCGTTATTGAGTATAATGAATAATGGAGCTGTGACTAACCTCTCCGATGGCCACTGTCTTGCATGGGAAACAAGTCGAATCGGCGGTGATATTCCACAGGAATAGATTGCCGCACTACAGAAAGCGAAGATTTCGATTTGGCGACCTCGGGAACACCGTCCACATGGATATCACAAAGGAACAGACCAGGACCGGGTTCTAATTGTTCCGCCACGATTTGACCCCATGGATCGATCACCAAACTATGACCATAAGAACTGCGTTTAGGATTGTGCATGCCTTCCTGATGTAAGGACAGAAAAAATAGAACTGTACGATTGGACGACTGGTCACTAGTTCGTTCATTACTCCAATCCTAAGGAGGCTAACTATCAGGCCCAAAATTGCGGCCTCAAGCCGAAATAATCTGGAAGTCCCGTATAACATTGAGGCTGCCGCCTTGTGATTGGTTACATGAATAAGTGTCGCCCAAGAGCATCCTACTTATGCATATTCAGAAGGTCAAAAGGCCAGAAGAGCATGAACTAGTTTGATTTGCAGGCCGAAATGCCTTGCTAGCCATCATAGATGGCTTTCGTCAAGAACGTTGTAAAACGACACACAGCACAAAGGTCAACTAAAATGACAGAAAGTGGAGTTCTAAATGTCGTGAAATTCTCAAATTACTCGTTGGAAGCATACCAAACACACTGTCCAGACTTTTTGACTTCACTGGCATTACTTCTGGTGTAGGTATACTTCCACTTTGAATCATTTGTAACAGTGTGTGCAGTTCAGTCCACGATTCGCTGCAGTAAGGTATGCAAAGGTCTAATGTAAGTCGTAAAACAGAAGACATTTTTTAAATAGGCGTAGGTCAAAACCAATCCATCTTAATACACATATGCGACAAGAAACACATAAGATGGAGATGATCCATCATCATCATCATCATCATAGTAGCAGTCATTAGCCCGAATAAAAGGTAGTGTGGCTCGTTCCACCGACGTGGAATATTCTAGAAGAAAACGTTACTAAGACGGTTGAAAAAGAGGGTTGGAATTTAGTAAAGGAAGACTAAGCGGAGGAACTAGAAGTGGTATGGATGCAGGTACGCTATTGACTGCGACACACCGCCATCTCGGATAGCGTCTCTAACCAGCGGTTGGAGTGATCACCAGGACCCCATCTAGGCAGGCGAAACCTACCTACTGTGCTCAATGGAGCAGTCAGGGTCTTCATATTTCATGACCACGTTGTTGCTTAACCACCACGCGATCTTACTCATTACCTGCAATGAAAAAAGTGGCGGTGGAAACGCCCCGGTCTTGCAGTAGCACTTTGCACTTTGAAGGTGCGAAGCGCATTCCATACAAACCAGCCTAGTCACTCACTTTGTCCAGTATGGTCTGCATGTTTTCGGCAGAGGGGCTAAGTAAGACAGTGTCCTCCGCGTACTCCAGATCGGTCAATCTAGCGCCAGGAAGAAGCACAACATTAAGCTCACTGGATTCTGGAAGCGCACCCTTCAGAATGTCGTCCATGACAAAATTGACCAATAAAGGAAGGACTCGGACACTCTTGGCGAACGCCACTAGAAGTGATGAGTGTCCGAGCCAGTTTTCCATAAACTCTCACTTTGCTTGCAGAGTGGGCATACAGTGATTTCAACAGATTTACGTATTTCTCTGGTATTCCCTTGCGGAGAAGACAGTTCCAGAGAACGTTACGAGCAACTGAATCGAAAGCAGCCTTCAGGTTCAAAAAGACGACGACTGTCTGTAAGGGTGCCGATGTTCCAAGATCCGTCGTAAAGTAAAAATGTGATCAACGCACCCTCGACCGGATCAGAATCCTGCCTGTCCTTCGCGTATCCGACTTTCTCTGGGCTTAGCAAGCCAAGGTAGCAGCATACGTCGGGTGAAGATGATCCAGAACCTATAGTGCCCTGAATGCTCAGTCAAACTGGTATGGGTAGTTCCTCATGTACACATGAAATGATCTGTCTCTCAAACAACCGCATCATACGATATGCACACAAATCTATGTCAAACAAAGTCAAACATATCTTAATGTCAGTGCACTGCCGCCTTTGTGTACAAGTGATGATGAAAAAAAAAGTAAAATTGGGAAGTCACTGACCAGTAGAGTGCTAGAAAAAAAAACGAAAGATGATTTGAAAAGCTATTAGACAGTGAGATTGTATAATCGCCCAATTCATTTTTCTGCCACGTTGTCAGAAAAAGTGCACGTACGAGACGCCAGTAAAGAATTCCTATACGCTGTACTTATGCGTCGCTTCAATGTTCCTAAGCACGTTCAGATCATGACCAAATCGACACCATAACTAACACTATCAGATACAAAATAAATCAGTGGTTCGCACCGATGTATAAATGCCACACAACCATGAAGAAAAGATCAAATCCAAGTTAAGAAAAAAGGAAGGAAGGGAACATACATACTAAAAAGCGAAGACGTCCAAACTCAAACATTCAACATCACGGTACTTGCATCTCCAAAACAAACAACCGAGCAACAATTGAAGGTAAAGCGGTATCAATAAGGGAGCATCTCAGTAGCTTTTAATACCTCGTGCCATTAAGTGCACCCACTTCACAGACAACTCGGTCAAACAACAACATTCAGATCACTGAACCCGATTAGTCGCCATCTCCAGCCACTGACTCTGTGAATCGCGAAGGTCCCAGTCCGGGAGATGAACCCTGCCTACAGTGGCTAAACCCTTGATGGACGGCTTCATTTATTTGCGCCAGATCACCAGTTGTCCATGTCACACCTTACGCCAGTTGACCTCATCATCGGCAGAATACCCGGGGTGGCAGACAACTAGTTGGTGTCCTCGATATACAGTCTTAGTTAGCAATGTCTGTACAAACGTAAGGTTTGAGTAAAAGAACTCCATTGATAGTCGTTCCCAAATGCCTCTTACCTAACCTCTTCGTTGTTTACCTTTTAGGGCCACCCAATGTTAGCAGTCGAACGCACACGTCAATGGTCCAATAGTTGAAGACGGTCCGCTTTCTCCACCATGACCAGCCAAGTTTTGTAGCTGTAAGATAACACGGCCTCCACAATCACGTTATATACGCGATCAATAAGTTCGAGAGAGAAGCCTTTCTGTCGCCAGAGGTGTCCTAGATTGGTGAATACTGACCTATCCTTAGGGACACGAGCTTCCATTTCATTTCCTGAACCTCCATCGTCGACGGTACAACTTCCTAGGTAAACAAACCGGTCAATAACCTTCATTATCCAACATTTAACCTACGTAATTACGGCAGCCCCGCAGAAGCCCTTTGAGGTTGCATTTAGCAGAATGCGAAATGACGTCTAACATTGACTATGTTGCTTCAAAATTGCCAAACGGCAACACACTGTTGGCAGGATAAGAGAAAGTAGTCAGTCTTCCGTTAGGTAGGAGGTCCATGCCAACATTCTGTGAATGCCGCAGACCGTACGCCATTGTTTCATCTACGACAGCAGTGAACAAAAATGGTGAAAGTGGACAGCCATGACGCCCAATCCCACAGCTATAATTTAGTAAAATGTATGATAAAAACACTATTTCACAGAACTCGTGAACGCTGTATGTTTGACAGCCTCGATTCAGAATACGCATTAGCAATTTCAAAAGAAACGGTCACCTAGAAAGTTTTATGAGGTACTCAAAACCCCGTTTCAGCAACCAGGTATCGATCAGCGTACCGGAAGTGAAACTTTTCCTAAAGTTGCCTTCCAAAGGAGATGACGTCAATACCACTCATCGGATAGTTAAATTGTGCCCTACGATTAATCGATTACGCAGTTAAATTTATTGTTGTTTACACCACAACTCAGGTTACAACACTTCTCGTCAAAAATGCATTGTTATCCCTAGCTAGAACAAATTATATTTACCAATTCAGATGCAGGTGCTTGGTCATCTACGTCGGCAAAGCAGAGAGACAATGGCTTCACGGAATAACTGCGCACATTCCAAAACAGGTCGAATGTCTGACAGGTCAACGTGTCACGCCGCCTACACAAACAACGCGGAACCGATAGTCAGTTGCATCGACTGTGCAATATGTCGTGAGGTAAAACAGGGCTAACGCTTTTGAAGCTCTCCGGATCGTCTACGCAACTAAGAACAATCGGTTACTGCGCTATGCACGAGCCTTGCTTACCGAACGACTGCACTCCAACCTCTGCACGCAACATGAATTGATTGTTAGTCTGTCTCTGTCAAAGTAACGCACTTGGATTGATCTGATGCGCGCGTGTGATGTTTTCTCCGTGTGCAATTCGAATTCTTCTACCTATTGATAGACAGCTTGAGTTTGGTACATAGGTAATGTTGGCCGTAGTAAAGATGAATCAAAATGTTACTCAATATACCAAACAAATTTATATTGCTGTTTCCTATCGTGAAGTTATATTAGGGAAAAATGGCCTCAAACTATACGGTACGG
>JTDE01003141.1:2854-23032 GCA_014338405.1 Paragonimus skrjabini miyazakii | reverse complement strand
CTGTCAGCGATGTTGCAAGAAGACTCTACGAACACCTCTGTATGGAAGGAGTGGCAAACGCGCGTCCTCCAAAATGTTGTCGAAAGTTGGAAGTGGTACATTCCGCTGGGTTTTTTAGTTTTATACTAGAAAGCAAGGTGTTGAAACATCGAGAGATGAAATTTCGGAAGCAATGTAGAGCATGCATTATTGTACAATTTGTCTAGGTTAGCTTAGATGACCCACCCAAGTCAAGATTTACATGGAAAACAAACGGTCACAGTCGACTGTCATCCTTTGATGCAGCAGTTCTCGTCAAGTTTTGGTCTGTGTCAGCCAGATCACAGCGTGTTTTTTTGTTTACTTTGAAAGATCCGGACATTCGCAACTGATGACCCCAAACAGTCTTAGTGGTGTTAGGGCAGACCTGACCTATCTTGCTGTCTTGATGTGATGGTCAGGCTTGTGCACATCATCAATCCGGAGGGTTACGCTGACCAGGACTTAGGTTTTTCCAGGTACAACCATATCAGACAGGCCAAAGGGAAGCAGTCAGACGAAAAGCAGTGGCACTCAGAGAGTTGTGTTGTACTACTGACTATGCAGGAGAGCTTAGATAGTGAGGCACGATCTTATGGATATACAGAAGAATTATTTTTGTAGTTGCGTCACTGCTGTTTTTTGATTAAAAAAAGAGAGTTATAAAAGGTACTTTGAAACAAACAGCACTCCGATCGGCTAACGATTGACAGTGTCTGCCAGCGTATTATCCAGTACGGTCGAAAAACTTTCGTTTTCATTCAAAACACTCTTGAAGGTAGCTCTGAATACAGCTACTACGCGTAGCGGTGATCGGGATCAGATAGCATTGTCTTATTCATTGCGTTCGCGGGCTGGGCAAGTCTCTCACTACTTAGTGAGTCACTGGTTCTGGTTAGGGTCTCTCAAGAAAATCCTTTGTCGTTGCCCACGGGTCAGACTTTGAGTAAGAAATTCAAAGTGGGATCCTTCCGTGACATAAACGACTGAAACATATCAGAAGTTATTGTTGTCCTGGCAGACCAGTCCATTCATTTTTACTTTCATCTTCTTCCAATGCTACTAACTACTCTTTTTCAGTCAACATGGCTGGTAAACATTGGCGCTTTCAACCCTTGCACTCTACGATAAGTTGATCAGCGAGCTGTTTTGGCGGGCATCCTCTCGAGCCTGTAACTGGATGTGCGCTGTGCAGCGAAATGCGCTTTTACGATCCCAGCATCGTCCTTTATTTGAATTCCCCTTGAATGATGCTATAGATCGGCAGTTCTTTCTCAGAATCTCCGGTGTCTGTGAAGCCGAATCCCGCGGCCAGGCTGGAAATGGGATTCTACTTAGCTCTAAGACAGAGCAGAACCTGCTTGACTAGATCTCATTGAATGATCGTCTGTGTGTCTCCATACTTAGCACTTCAGTTGAAGTAGGTCGATACGGACCAGAAAGAGGTTTATTTGTCACATCTACATATAGTTTACCAAATAATAGTTTAGATGCTGTAAAAAAGCCCACCGCGATTACAACACTCCTGAGGAAGGCCACCCGAGGTGGTTGAAACGTAGAGTATTACAATTTGCTCATAACGTTGTGTTATTCTCAATCCATTTATCAATAACATGTTAAACACGACGCCCAAACTGTTTGACTTCATTCGTACAAAATTTGGTGCGGATATCTTACGGGTGGATGGTATGTTTGGTGTCCGTGCGCGACGCAATGATAATGACAATTAGCTTTTACAATTATCAGACCATACATCGAGTTGTGCACTTCAGCATGAACGACGGCAAATCATCACATAGAAACCACAACCAACAACGTAATCACGCATGCAAATTAATCCTATCGCTATCTGTTATCCGTAGCAACACTCCATAAGAGGTTACCGTTCATTTTGGAGCCAACATTTTGACTCAAATCATGAAGTGGCTCGTGTCTACTTCGTTTCGTCGTTTGCTCCGAATGTGATGGATTACCAATTCGGAGGCGCGAGTATTCTAACACACGATGGAAAACATCAACGCAGCGGTGAGTTATGTCCAAGGCGAGTAGACAACATAGGCGACCGGATGAATCATCGAGCAACAAAATCAGACGAACGGAAGCGGAACGACAGGCGAGAAAAAAACATAACAGAAGGGGCCAGCTACACACACAACTCAGATAGAAGTGCACATTAAGTGTGGGTGGGAACCACCGCTGCGTTGTGGATTGGAATTCCGGATTATAAACACGAGCGCGCGCGTCGCGTGGGAACGAGCGAGTTGGACAACAAAGATCATACTTTAGTGAACGACGTTTTGATACACGAGACCCGCTCACAAACATGAAGTATGTAGCTGGAAATCGGACGACGAGGGTATATGAAGCGCCTACCAAACAGTACTGACAGTTGAACTCATCGGGTTAGAACAATTGGGTGACCCAAGCGAGCACTAAGCAAAAGTTTTAAAAGTTATGCGAACTTCTTATGAAGAGTTCTATAACAAAAGTGCACCGCGAATAGAACAGAAGTGAAGTTCTATCGATTCAGTGAAACTTGTGAACAAATGTCGATTGATCCCTACTGAATCCGAATACAACAAAGACCGTCGTGAACTGAAACGCAAACTTACGAACAATCTGCATAAGGACAGTGAGGCTTGCACCTTTAAACGGGGTAAAAAGATAGAGAGGGCATTTTATCAGGAAATCTGTGGGTAGAATCATCATCCACAGAATGTTTTTTCGCAGGTATAACAAGTAAAGTTAGTTTTATTTTAATACCCGGATCTTGCCTTCTTCCCATTTGGATGGATGAGTTAAGAAGTGAGGTAAAGGTGAAATGTCTGTTTTTCTGTGACGTGCACACGATTGTATCACAAGACTGACTAGGAATTCTTTCCGGCTAACAAGAAAACCGAATGCCTCTTTGTAACAAATACATACAGTTAGAACGGCTGAGGAAATTTTCACGGCCTGCATTTAAACTGCGGTTCACGTTCTAATGAATGAACAGTGTTGGCTCCCGCGCTGATCTCCTCACGTTAAACACATTGAATCAGCATGCATAAATACACAGGCACATTCACTCTTAAATAATCCTCCGGTTGTTCGATCACCAGGAAAGGAGATACGGTAACTATTCTAGTGACTCTAATCGATAATCCTGAGATGAACATGTTGCAAACACATAGGAGCCACCGACTTCATTTTGCCTGCTGAGTGATATTTTTTTACTTACTGATTAACAGTTCAGGGGTATGGTAAACGTGTTATTATCTGTAAGTTTCCTATTCACACAGACGATTGCAGCTGAGGAAAATACATAATCAGCGTCACATATTATTCGGTGATGCCTGTGAATATGATGGAGCGAAGTGAAAATATCCACGTTAATCACAAAACTGCGATTGAAGACAAAGCAACGCCAGAGCTGACAGTCCAGCTTGACACCCATGTTCGATGCGATAGTTTTAGATGACCCGAAGTCGACCAAGAACAGATCCCAGGATGTTCAACACTACTCACCAAGGAGTGCGGAGCAGAGGACAGTTTAGACCGAAATTCGCCGAAAGAATGGTACACATAAGGTCTCCCAATGCCCATTTATAACCAAGGTCGCATCAATAATACAGTGCGAGAGGTAGATACAGATAAGCCTGCATAAGTCACTCATGAACTGACAACTACATTCGTAAACATGGATAAAAGTTCGTCAGGAAAACACCAAGGACACTCCAGAAGGCAGCAGACGCGTTGGACGAGAAGTGTCGGTATTTATGATAGCAGCGGAAAAACAGCAAAAACAGAAAATCCACTTTCACGGTGAAAAAAAGAACGAGAGGAGGAAAGGCTTGGATTTTAAAATGCTAGGTCTGTTGGACGGTTCGTGTACCATTTGTTGGAAACGATTAAGAAGGTAGCTGTGCAAACGTATAAAGGAACTAACGGTAAGGTGGAACAATGCCAGGTGTATAGAGGGGTTGTAACATCAGTGACTGCCACTTAGTAAATGTCAGCCTGAAAGCGATCCTGATGGCGATCCGATCTATCAGGAACCATAACCTGCCCCCACAGACAGCACGGACGAATGTGGCTAGCTAGACAATATTTAGTCCGCTGTGAACTTGTACGTCATGTGACGCTTTATGTTGCATAAAGTAGAAAGTCGAACTGGTAATGAACAGAGAGCATGAAAACCAAAAATCCCCTACTATTCATCAAGAATAAAAATGTTACTCACACTTAAAAGATATGGAAATAACCATGTCAGCTGAGCGTACAAATCCGAGACCTCTTGCTCTAACTAGAAATTTGGAAAAACAGAATTATTTCCTATTGCTTACTACTGTGATGACAGAAGAAGCAGAGGATCAGCCCAAACCGATACAAACCCGTAGCGATTGCCAAATACGAAACTATTCCATAAATGACCAGCAACTGAAAAGTGGCAGTGGGTTAAACAATCAGCTAGTCAGACAGGGTGAAGATCAGCACCGCATCCTACTAGGGGGTGGAATCACTTGGAGTGCAGTTATATTCTCAAGTAGCCTCTCCACACAATAGTAGGCGGTCGATTCCACGATCGTATGGCGATTTAACTCTCCAAGGTTTGAACTGGCAGATTCTCAAGCAATGTTCTGTTGTCTGAACAATTCTCTACATCGCCTACGAATCTGAATACCAATTTGATTATCCTGATTTCAGTCTTGGGAAGCACTAAAACTGATCTCTCGCGTTGTAAGTTTTATAATCCTTGCACCATAAGAGAAACAGCAACCTGTATCTCATTTTGCAGTGTCTGCGGTTCGACTGCTAAATTTCGCGCTCAATGGATGCCTTTTGTCGCCCTCGTTGGGCGGAATAATAGATGGATATGAAACAGCTCATCTGTTAGCTGCGAACAGTTAAGGAAAAAAATCACATTGGACGAGTGGTGCGCACTAATGACTCGAAAACAAATATGCGAACTAGTTTCACGAGAAAGACTTTTTGAAGAGAGCTCAGTTTTGTCTTAAGTTTCTCTAAGGGATTTTTGCTGTCGGGTTGAGCTGCCCTGAAAAGTGTAACATTTTCAACGCTCGTACAAATTAATTAGACTGTTAGTTCACTTCAAAAATGAGATGAGAAGAAAACTACAGGACCAGTTGAATTAGCAACACGACCAAACATTCATCGTAATAAGTACATGAACACCAGCCATGTTGGTTCAATAGTGCAATAATCAGGTCAATAAATAGCGCAAAAATAACACTTTAACGGTGGGCTAATGTGTTTCCTTCAATTTTCTAAGTGAAGACGATCCGAGACAGTGCAGTGAGGTGCTGAATTCCAACTACAGCTGAAGTCAACAGAACTCACGATTACAACGCATCTATCTCTGCTCATCAAAACACGTTACAACCCCTTCCTTAAGTGGGCCAATAAAGTGACTGGTTGTTGAATAGCAGTATTCTGTCTAACCTCATAAGCCCACCTTTATGTATACACAAAGATGAAAAAGGAATTCTCTGACCACTGAACGACGATATGCATGCATACGTAAAATTGACAATTACAAAACTTTAAGTGAACGGACAACCTCACCTGAGCAGCAGCTATCACGTAGCACTGGTTTTCGATCGCACGAGCTCGTAACAGAGTGTGCCAGTGCCCAGCCTCGCCAGTGGGCACACTAAAAGCAGACGGATAAGCTATCACCTGTGCACCACCCACATAACGTAAGTGAGCAGCCAATTCCGGGAACCGCATGTCGTAGCACTGAAGCCGCAAAAGATGGCGGGACGGAAAGAACGATGGCTAGCGTGATTGTAACAAGGTTCGTATCATGCGATAAGAGATTGAAATATGTGACCGAATGTGTTGTGTTAAAAACTAGCAGGGATTTACATTAGGTTCGTCGAACATCAATTGAAACGAAGCATAATCGCCTTTTCCATCAAACAGGCAAAGATATTTCGTCCTAACAATGTTTTGTTCACTCTGAGTAGGTAGATTCTCAGCTGCTGAACACAATAATCATAAGAAAAAAGGGTCGGCAAATTACTGGTTTGCGGCATTACAGAGAATCAAATGTGCAATGAAACGTTACGACAAACAACTGGATATTCATTCGGTTTGTGTCTGTTATGAAGGTAACATACGAGATAGGATGGGTCTAATGCTTTATGAGCGGGAGAGCGGTCAAACACACGGATACAGATTTGAATAGTAATTGATATGAAATATAGACTTGATAAGGACTACAGTATGGAACAGAGAGGAGCATGTGAATAAAGTTGCCACAAACGTTGACATGATTGAAAACGACAGTTAACGAGTGATGTAGAAGAAAGTCAGATTGAAACAAAAAGATGCTTGAATTAGCGGTTAAAGAAATAATGGGACCCTTTGTTAGAAGTCTAGCGAATACAACAAAGGGACTGTAACTTTTACACCCGATTTGCAAGGAAGGGCACAGTCGACTTCAACGTCAGTTTGTGCCAGCTATAATCCCGTGAGAGCAACTGTTGGAAGCATTCAATCACTCACTAAAACAATACAAAGATACACCTACCAAATTTGTAGCAACAGGCACAATGATGAAGACGTTGTGCTTCAACTAGTGTAGATGTTTGGCAGCATAAATTTACGAGGCAACTTGGAAAACAAACCACCTGACACGCACTTGCCTGGACTGACTAACGTGGTACAAGTTTCACGTTTGTGAGAATAAACTTGACAGCACTGATATATCGAAATTCACACAACTGGACTATGAGCAGTATATGGAGATGATGCGAATCCCCGAAGGAGAATGAGCCACGACTGCTTCCAATCTCGATGAAAGCAATGGGAACAGTCACATTTTAACGTCACGTTTTAACCTACAATCTTGTTCATGGTTAGAAGACAGCCTGGTACACCGGTGTATGAGGCCAGCCGAATCGCACAACGGACACCAAAAAAGAAATTACCTGTAGGAAACTATAAACAATATGACGCTACTCCAGACAATTTTCTCGATACACTGGGCTCTAGTCAACGCCAAATTTAGAACAGAAATGGGTTGTGCGCATTTCGACAAACGTTAAAACGATGTTCAAAAGATCAACGATCGAGTGTATGGAATATTCTGGCAGTAAAGCAATGAAATGAAGAACGGAACCGAACATAATGCTTGCGACCTAGGAATAACAAGGGTCGAATCACAATGAGTTCGGAGAGGACCTTCCCCACTACTGCCGGCTATTACGTGATGTCGAGGATAACCTGTAGGTAGAGCCTATTTACAACAGTGGGTCAACTGAGGCTCCCATTGATGGGCTTCAAGGTCCGCAAAGCTCAACCATTATACAGAAAAAACTCGGTGGTAACAATCCAGGGTTAGAACTCCAGCTTCCCCCAGTAACCGCAGTTTAAATGTAATCAGTCAGATAGTACACAACCATGTGTGGCCCATACTTTGACTATATAAGCTGTGCAGGCTGAAACCGAGTACATTTTAATAATAATGAACCAAACTGAAAGTATGGGTCAGCTGAAATTCTATTTAACACTACTCACAACCAATAAAAATAGCCTAGTGCTGACCGTTACGTGTGACAACCAGTCAGGTATGCGTTAAGTGCTGAAAATCGATCCACACCTTAGGAGAGATAATAAAGATGTATAGGTCTCATGTCAATCAAGTAACTCAACGTTAACTACTATCCACACGATTGAAGGTCCGAGCCAACATTACTTTAAATGCTCCCAAGTATGTTTTGACAGAACAACCGTAAGATTGGTCCTATATGTGACTTAGTATGGTCCAATTACCATCGCGCCATTCGAAATTTGTAAAAAGACCAAGAAATAGGTTGAACACTTGGAAACAAAAGTAGTTCAGAGCGTATTCAAGTTTAAGAGCGGTTATCTTCGTCATACTTTTGTTAGTGTAAAGACTTCTCCAAAGGAAACAGACAGAATATAAGCACCAGTTGCACAACAGAATCCATGTTTACTGATCACTTTAGGTAGAAAGTCAAAATTGTGATGATGTCCGAATGGAGAAAATCATCGGTTGATCCCGATGGAGAATCAAAAGTTTAACAGAAAAATTAACAATAAATGTATATTTTTCTCCTTTTCTCGTCGCAAAAGATTCTGCACGTTTGAGGTATCAAGGCTAAAAGAACATAACTTAATTGAGATGTAATGCTGTTACATAAAATAAACACTATTGGGCTTCGGACATTTTTATCAACGTGACATAAGAACATAGAAACAAACACAAAATCGCATGAAGCATGACGATATAACACTTAATCATTTATCGATGACAACAAAATATGGCGTCACTGAGCCAACCACTATGAAAAGTGCGGAAGTATTCAGGATGAACTAATAGAATAATATACTATTCTAGTACTGTAACTATACATATTAATTCATGTCACATATATATATATATGTCGTACTATATGCGATTATATATATTACCATATCATAATCAAGAAAATATCGCGCAGCCTACTTAAAGAAAAACATGAACCAAAAGCGGATAGGAAGATTCCGCTCGAAGTCAAAGACACGTCTTAATGCTTATCGGATAGGGTAGGTCCAACTTAAGACGAGCAGTGAACATACTATAGCCAATCCGAGGGAACCGATGGGTGTTCCATTGATTACCGGGGGCGGTTTGTTACCTGGCCGAATGGTTCGTGATTCACACATACTCATCCGTGCTGAACTGGACTAGAAAACAGAGTGGAGAGAGGCAAGATAGTAATTGAAACAAAACTCCAAACACTGAGTGCAGCGGAATACAAATATGGACTGAAGTACATTACTCAGAACTAACGGAGTACTCAACTGGTAAATGACCAACGCTAGGAAATCATGGCTTGCTAGTCAACAGAATGTATGCATTAAAATAGGAGCAAAACCACTAAGTTGTTAGGGAAAACTTACAGCTCAACTATGTTAACAGCTTGAGCTCGCGTTCTTTGGGTAGTAGCCAGTGATTGACTCGAAACTGTAGAGTCGTAATTGTGCAGGATGCATTTGGACAACGAAGACCGTAGGTCGACGAACGCTTGAAGACACCGAAGCCATATCGCAGTGTTATGATGTTTTGTTGTACTCGTTTCAACTTTGAATTATTAATCTACCTACGCTTTCTATTTCAGTTCCCATATGCCAGTTGTCGGACAATTAAAGCCAATCGTACGAGTTTAGCACTCTTATGGTTTTTGCGCAAATCCCTTCTTACGACGTGGCTGAGCTTGATCGTTTATGAAAATGGAACGAATTCTTCGTCCAGAGAGGTTCCATGTTGACCCCAACGTTAGTGACGTCTATAAAGAATGAAACCACTATCTCTGTATATTCACTAACAGTTTGATACTCAATAAATTGGTCATCTTGATTGATTATACCTCGTCATCATCAGTCTACAAATAAATATCTGAATGTAGTAGCTATGATAAAGCTATCTCCATCTTACGAAGCCACTATGCTAAGACTAGGAACGAAATATTCGCACGTCACCTACGGACAACTTACAGACAACTAAGCTTGATAAACCCTGAATAGGTTCGCTCAAAGACTGAGATCCATTGTTGGAGACAACAACCCTAAAGCTACTACAGCCGAGCAGAATCGAGAAATTGCAGTCAGAGATGTTCTCATAAGTGGTCTACTGTCTAGTCAGATTCAACAGGAGCCACCAAAAAATGAAACGTTGAACTTTCAGGCCAACTCTGTTCAGGCCAGATCGCATGAACTGGTAGACAAACAGTCCTTAGTATACCGGTCCGTTATGACTAACTAATACACAGCTAAAACTGTGGTCTCAGAAAGTTCACCCAGCCTTGTCAAAATGCTAAATGTTGAGCCTCTGGTTCGTTTATGAAAAAATGCTTCTTCTGAAGATGTGGCATACAACCCTGTTCTAAATGTCTTCCTTGAGATGTATCATGAAAATGTTGTATCCTGTGATGACTATAGGAATGGTTTTCACTTACTGCTCATAGGCATTTAGTTTGGAACCTCCAAATTCATCCACAGAGGTAGAGAGCAAACAAACGCGGTTGATCACATGTATGGGCAAGACAAAGGGATTACAGAGTCCAACAACAATGCAACATCCAACAGCAACCATAGGGTTGGTCGTAAGTAAGTCACTAATCAGAAGGTGGCAAAGCAGTGACGGACAAACCACCAATGGGATGCAACTAATGTCGGACATATCAGAAAAATACAGTTAATCCTGGGACGTCGGAAATGGAACTTGGTTCTAACACCTCCCTTTTCGAAAAAGTAAACGCTACTCGTAGGAAAGAATGTTTGGATTAGTCGCACATGGTCTAACTGGTGTTCTTGTTTTGTTGAACCACCTTCTGGATCGCGCAATTCCCTTGTTGGACGGTGTACTTAGAGCTCAGCTGGATGTAGATGTCACAGGGTAAGCTGGAAGTGTCTATTAGTATGCTGAGTGAAGTAAGCGATGTCTCGATGGTACCTGCTTAGTTAATATTTGCTCTTTGAGGCCCTATATAGTTGGCGTGTCAAATCCATCGTTTGGTGCCAATTGCGACATCGAATCAAACTTGGGATCACCAGTTAAAGGTTAGTCTAGCTGGCCAATTTGCATGTCCGCCTCTGTAATCTCAGACATATACTGGGTCTTCGACGTTGAACAATCGTTCCTTAATACCGCGTCGGCGATTGAAGGTTTCTTCTCAAGGGGTTTGTAGAGTTTTTGTAGGATCATCCTGTTTACCAAGCCGAAATGCATCGAAAACACGGAACAGTTGCCTTCCGAACGTTGCAGTAGACAGGACATTCTACACACTTGGATCAGGGGTTATACGATACTTGGAAAATAATCTTTAAATCATATCCTCAGGTGTTTCCTTCTTGTTAGTCTTGAAAAGCACGCGTTAACAGTGTCAATAAAACGTTGACGGCTTCCATCCGTTAACTGGCCCCAAAGAAGAAGTCATATCTGAGACGATCCTGCAGGAAATGCCTGCACCTTCGACCAAATAACCACGTCCGTACCCTCTAGTTAGGCTACCATACCAAAACAAAATTGTGATGGATGACCAAATCTGAGGTGTGACTGCTCCAACCCTCAGTGGAATATCCTGACGCGATGGTGAGATATGGTCAAGGCCCACAAATAGTAAAGTGCGGACAGCACGGGCGACCGGACGATCAATCACTCAGCGAAATCAGGCCAACGGACGAAAAGTGGAAGGCAAAGAACCCACGAAAGAAAACGTCAACCACACTTACAGAACCAGGCAGAAGTTCAAACGACGTGTGAGTGGAAGGCGCCGCTGCGTTGTGGACTGGAATTTCGGTTTATAAACGCGAGCGCGTGCGTGGTGTGGGAACGCGGGAATTGGACAATAGAGATCGTACTTTACTGAACGACTTTTTACCACAAAATTACGGTGTCCTCTCAGCTGACACAAAACACTCATTCCTCAATTAATGATAACGACCGATTATGGAACCAAGGAACATTAAACAAACAGCATCAACGCATTTACTAATACAACTTAAGAAACAGAGGCTTATAAATCTATCATGTGTTGACACACGCGACCGAGCGTTGTATTGCTAATCAGCATGTCATCATCAACAACAACATTATAGAAGCCATGAGCTTGACCAGAGGATACTGTGGCTCGGGCCGCCGCTCACCCCGACAGTGACGTGGAATATCCTAGAAGAAAACGCTACCAAGAAGTTTGAAAATTACTCAAAGAAAACTAAGCGGAAGAACTAGAAATTGCATGGATATAGGGGTACAGAAGGGTATCTGTCTGAAGCTTAAAGGTCGCGTATATCAGACAACAATGAGGGCTGTATTATTATACGGCAGCGAAACCTGGCCACTCAGGGTAGAAGACTTGAACCGTCTCTAGGTGTTTGACCACCGATGTCTGTGTTCAGCCGGTCGAACCGGGAGGCATCAGCAAGTAAGCAACGAGGAGGTTGGGAAGCGGGTGTTCAGCACTGATTGTCAAACGATTTCTTTTATTCACTCACTACATTTGCACAGACTTAGGTGGATAAGTCATGTACTAAGGATGCCAGCTTGTCGTTTGCCACACCGAACACTCTTTGTCGACGCTGTGGCCGACTGGCGCAGGGTGCGAGGTAGATAGGTGATGACCTGACATAGACAAATAAAATCGTTCACAAAGGGGTTGATCACTGTATATCGGGTTCGTCTTCCGGGCTGGAGCCCTCGCGATTCACAGAGTCAGTGGCTTGAAACGTTAGGTGAGATGGCGGCTAACCGAGCTCAGTGGCGTGAATGTTGTCGTTGTTTGGCCGAGTTGTCTGTGGGATGAGTGCATTCAATGACGCGAGGCAGTGAAAGCCGTAAAGAAGCTGTCCAGTTGATGACGCCTTACTGTCACTTACAGCTCGGTTGTATGTTTGCAAGGTGTAGACACCTTGATGCTGTATGTTTGAATGTAGACATAGCTATTTTTAGTGGTTAGGTCCCCTCCCATTTTCCTTTTGTCTTCTCTCTTCCTACTTAGGATTTTTTCCTTCGTGGTTGTGTGGCAGTTAAGCATCGGTGTGAACCACTGATGTATTGCTGTCTATGATGATGATGGATACAGGTATGCCATTGACTGCGACACACCGCCATCTCGTACAGCGTCTCCAACCAGCGGTTTGATTGATCACGAGGACCCCATCCAGGTAAACGACACCTACCCACCTTGCTCAGTGGAGCAACCAGGGTCTTCATATGTCGTGACCACGATGCTGCTTGACCACCATGTGGTTTTACCCAACTGTTGGGGGTCTCAGTATATAATGTCCGGTAGGGTAAACGCTCAGTTGACATATGGAGTACGTGACCATACCATCGCAAGCTGTACACCGTGAATAGTTGACCGATTGATCGCGCATTCCGAGCGTTTCGGAATACGCGCCCGCGAACGGGCACATTGCTCATGCGATCAGCTTATTTAATGTGAGCTATTTGGTGAAGACAATGACGATCAAACACAGCAAGTCTGTTGATATCTTCCTTGCGAACAAGCCACGTTTCCGAACAATAAAGCAAAATGGAACGAACATAGGCATCATGCACCCCTCCTTTCAGCGAAAACCGGACCTCTTTTCGACGCCACAGATGACGCAGGCTGGCAAAGGCAACTCGTTAGTTTGCTATTCTAGCTGATATCTCATCAACAATAATACAGGCTGACGAGATAATGCTACCCAGGTATGCGAAACTGTCCACAGTCTCGAGCGGATTACCTGCAATGGAGAAAGCAGAAGTGGAAATTCCCCCCTCTTGAAGGAGCACTTTGCACTTTGAAGGTGCGAAGCGCATTCCATACAAACCAGCTCGGTCACTAACCTTTTCCAGCATAATCTGTACGTCTTCGGCAGAGGGGCTAAGTAAGACAATGTCCTCCGCGTACTCCAGATCGGTCAATCTAGCTCCAAGAAGAAGCACAACATTGAACCCACTGGATTCTGGAAGCGCACCTTTCAGAATGTCGTCCATGACAAAACTGAACAATAAAGGGGGGAATCGGACACCCTTGGCGAACGCCACTAGAAGTGATGAGCGTCCGAGACAGTTTTCTATAAACTCTCACTTTGTTTGCAGAGTGGACATACAGTGATCTCAATAGATTCACGTATTTCCCTGGTACTCCCTTGCGAAGAAGATGACTTTAGAGAAAGTTACGAGCAACCAAATCGAAAGCAGCCTTCAGGTTCAAAAAGACCACGACTGTCGACTGTCTGTAAGAGTACCGATGTTCCAAGATCCGTCGCACGGTAAAAATGTAATCAGCAGAAACATGCCCCACCACTTGTTATCTATGCGCATTTCTTGGCAGGGAAGAATGATGTACTTGTTTCACCTTTGAGTTACTAATTCATTTCCTCTTTCTAGTTCAACCCTCAAAAACCAGTTGGATGAATAAAGTCTATCGTATAGACTTATCACGCTTCTGCTACTGACGCGAGATCGTTCCATTAAGTGTATGAGCTAGGCTATTTAAAACACCCAGTCATAGTGATTATTTCGCTACCCTTCCGGCGGTCACTTAAGGCAAGTTGGTAACAGACGCTTCTTTTTCTTATGCATTACATTAGCCCTACAGTGAAGTGGATGCCAGCCGGTAAGACACCACGAACTTCCATAGGCAGGTCTTGTGGGATTTGTTTTTTTAATGCATACTGTCTTCCAAGACACAGAGGTACAAGCAACATACTAATGAATGATGGCCACTGATAAACGGAGTTAGTTGTAATACTCTACGTTTCAACCACCTCGGGTGGCCTGCCTCAGGAGTGTTGGAATGATAGTCACTGTTCACAGAACGCGAAAGTACCATAGTAAATCGACCGTTTGGCGCCTAATCCAGCACAACAAAAAAAGAAAGTTCGTGGAACTCAGCATAAAACAGTAAACGGAATAATGGTGAGAATACATAAAGATCTTCTGGAAACACTATTCTGGCGACGTCAACACCAGGAAAATACAAAATGGGAGAAAACACTCTCACAGTAAGAACGCCAAAGTTCTGTGAGGAAAGTGAACGGCATATACAATCTCGGATGCAGTATTAGAGCTAGATAGATGCCCTTAAGCGTCACACAACCGCAGCAAAATCAGTAAGCATTAAGCATATGAATGGGTATTCAGGTTTATCAGCCTACGCTGTTTCGTAGTTTTACTACAAAACCAATCATATTCCGTACCACTCAGTTAATCGCAGTTGAGTCATGCAAACGGGAAGCTCAGCTGTTCGTTGCAGAGCTTGCGGCATCTCAAAGGATCGACGCTCCGTCACCGATCAAGCGGTTACTGGGGACGTTCCTGCTGTTTAGGTTTGAGCAGCTTGATTGTGTCCAGTCTGCACATGATCTTGTATGTCAAGTAGTAGCAAACACTGTGTGGTGTGGAAGTTAGAAATTTCATCACAATCGGTAATTGACGATCCAACAGAACAGGCACACCAACTGTATGCAAGGATCAGAACAATCTAGACAGTGGATCTCAGAAACTCAAGACTGACAAACATGCAACTAAACACGGACATTGCCAGCCGATTTAAAAACGAGAACGGGTAACAATGAACAAAATTTTCACCAGTAAAGAGTATGGTAATACTTTAGAATTTTATATGTTGGCATGGGTCATAAAAACGAGTCGCTGGTCCACACAGAATGACAGCGCTAGTGTTCGTCGCGTGAGTGTTTAAACAATAAGTTTCAGGTAAAACAGTCACTATCTTCCAGCAGAAAGTGTACTGAACAGAGCTAAGTTTAGCTGAAAACACCTGGAAATGCTTTGCTCACAGGTTAAAACAATGGCAATGTCTATCCGACTTGGATAGGTGTAAAAGAGCACGGACAATGACCTGAAATAGTACCTTCATCACTTCAGCCCTTGGACAAATCTGAACATGGCGTTTTGCAGTGCCCAGTTCGTACGAGTCAAACATGTGTGCAAAGTGCATAGTGCCATTTCAGAGACTTGTGTTACTTTTACTTGCATGTACTGGCGCAACACCCACCCAATTCCAGGCAATGAGGCAAATTGTTGTTTCGGTAACCATAAAGACCTTTGGTAGTTGCAAATTATTCACCAGTTCCCGAACAACCCCACGTATGACCTCCACGAGGTCACCCAATTCGAGATATTTCATATTTCACTGTATCCTGACCGAGGAAGACCTGCAGTTTGACGATCGATGGGAATGTTGGAAGTGAATTAATGAATCGCGATTTCAGTCTAACTTGGGTGGAGTAGTACGTTTGTAAGAAATCTAGAGTTTAGTCTTGTTTGGATTATGGTCTGGTCAACTGAGGAAGATGAACTGGTCTTACGTGACCACAACATCAGTGGCTGAAGAAAAAAAAACATTGCAACGACATATTCCCAATATAGTTCTGTTAGAATGACGAGATATCTCAAGCTAATTACAGACAGTGTAACTTGGTTGAATGCTATCGAGGATTTTAAGATAACCACTAAGACTCAGATCACGTTATTGTTCGTGCTGATTTTGCTGTTGTTTAGCCGTCATCATAAACAGCAATACACCAGAGATTCCCACGGATCCTTAACTGCCATGCGACCATGAAGAAAAAGTAAGCCGATGAAAAGGAGAAACAGACGGATGGAGGGAGAGCTAAATATTAAAGATAACTGCGTTTGTAGTCGAACACTTAACATCAAGGTGCCAACACCTGTCAAACAGACGATGGACAGTAAGTCAGATCTAATGGTACTGTCAATGTAAGGTAACTGGCATTTGAAGAAAGAAAATGCGAGGAACGCTTGTCAGACGGCACCGATGGACAAATGGCCAATGCCACGCCAGATGACACAACCCAACGAACACTGGAAACAAATCGCGGCGGATAAAAAGATTATCATGAAGAAGTGTTTCAGATGAGTTGCTTAATGACTACGGAACTAGAATTTTGTAACGTCGCTCAATCTTTTACACAAGCAGCCGTTGAAAATTCGAATGGAAGTTGAATAAAAGCTCATGTGAATTACTTTGCATTTACGAGCGTGTCCTCTGGGCAAATGACAAAACAAAACGGACATGCGTAACTGCATGATCCGAGTCCAGATGATTGCCCCAAAAGGCACGACAGTCCATAACAGAGTAGCGCCACCTGTAACTGACTGCTATATGATCCAATTGTGTCTACGACTGAGAAGCACAGGGATGTCTCCAAGTAACACAGTGCTTCTTCTTGTGTTGGAATGCGATGCTCGAAATAGACATACCGTGGGATGTGCACAGCTGCAGCCGTCTTTCGCCACTGTCAGTACGTTGTGCCCGGACACCAAACATACCTCCTAGCCGCTTCTCATCCAAAGAAAGACGACCAACCTAAGCATTATAATCGCCCGCCAGTATGACGATGTCTGAGTGTTTAGTCTGCCTCATAGCCCATGAGAAACAATGAACCATTCATCTTACTGTGTCCATAAATGCCAGTCGTTGATGTTGGATACTAAACATGTCTGTTGTCCAGATCCAAGCAAAACCCTTGAGCCACAAGTATTGAGCCACAAGTTGTTTGCCTCACAAAGCTTTCATCACCAGCAAAATCATCATAACCCCTACAAACAACAATGCATTAGTTTTGCGGTGACGATTGGTTACCAAACAGTCACGAGCAGAAGAGCAAACCCCAGCCAGAAACAAAAAGAAAGGTGGGGACCTAACTACTAAAAACAACTATGTTTATACTCGAATATTCAACATTAAGGTGCCTATATCTTACGAACAAACAACCCTGATAAAAATATATACACCTTTTCGGACGAAACGTTGCAATCTCACTAGGTACTAGTAGGAAGAGTGGTGACAACAACACTAGCACATGCCACAGTTCATACAGGTTAATCATTGTTATGAAACATTGTTATGATGTACATTCAGCGGTTAGATCGCGAAGTACGTTTCAACATCGACGAGTCCAAACTTATTTTAGAAAACGACGGTAACAGATGAAACAATAGCATAACATACGATGAAAAGAAAGGACCAAAAGAGAGTAACTCACTCCATCCTCCTTTTCCCCACTGGTTCCTATGTTCACATCAAACAGGTGCACCTTATCGTATGTGGCTGCGATTTGACCTGCAGAATCAATCACAATATGAGTATTGTAAATGCGATCGTCGTCAGCTTCGTTGGCCTTTGAAAGGGATTGGAACATAGAAGGGAGGGAATTACACCGAAATGAGGAAACAACGTAAACACATGCAAATATTCAGCAATGAGCCGTATCCATGGACAGTATAACTCGGGCTACCCATTATTCTGAAAGTTTGTTAAATGATAGAGTAATGAATAAAAATAAACGTATTAAAATAATGGAAAATGATACAGAATTAATGACCCTACGGGTGTCGGTTTACAAGTGGCTAAAACATAAGCCCATGGTATAGAGTGTTCCAAACCAACGAAGTAGATAACTGAGCAACCCTCAATCCGGGAAGGTGAAACCTAATAATCATGTTCAGCAAGAGATTCATGATAATCACAACTCGTGGTCACGCTACTGTCTGGACGGCTTGTAACGGTCAGCAACCGCAGGGAAGCACATGCACCGAAGCACATACTCCGTTGACAAGCATGTGGCTAGTCCAATACAGACGGCAAAGTTTTGTTATTAGTAGACTTCTTGAAGATGCCTGAGGTGCAAACCAACAGACCATTAGGTCGTTCAAACAATCAAATTGACTAATATAGGCCAACTGCCGAAAGCAAACGGTAGTTAAACAGCAAGGGCTAATGTGTACCTTCTGCGTGAACCAGGTCTCTCGACAGTAGCGGAAAAAAGAAAGCACAAAAGCATTATAAGGAGGAACCAAACTCCGAAGAATAACCGCGATATAAGCCTAGTTCTTTTCAAAAGGGGCGCTACACAGGGTCTATGAGAGTGCGAAAAACTATGAATAACGGTCCAATTTTGGGTTCGAAGAAGGCTGCCATTTTTTTCCAGAAAAAAATACAAGTGTTAGTACATTGCCACTCACCCACTGTCTGGTCGGTACAGGCTTTTGGCTCAAAAGCTGTGGTCGAGGACCCTAATCGTTCTCCTGTCTTGGTATGGACGTCCTGGCAGTATTTCAGCCCACGTACAACCATGAATAGTCACATCAGTAATTCCATACTGCATCGGCCGTCTCACAGTATAAACCGGGTAGCCTCATCTGCTGCATACAACGGGGTGGATAGGTGAAAACATGCTACTATTGAACCCTACCTCACCATCCAACTAAATTTAGCTCCCAGGCCTCTCCTGACCTCCATTTCTAGTAATCACACTGTGGGTTCCATAACAGATATAACTAATCGTAGTAACACTGTCCCGGTTAGTCCCATCTCTAACCATCTAGTCTCAGGCCTCCCTCGTCCTCTAGAAAGCGAATTAATATAGGTTCCCTCAACGTTACCACTTTAAAACAAATAGCCTAACAAAGCATTCGCGCACGGATCGTAAACACGTTGAACGTCGACGTCTTATTCATTTCAGAGACTAGAATCCAGAGCAGTAATCAACATACAGAACTAACGGCACTCAAACTGTCTACGCGATACCAGTCACACACTTCGGGTGACTCCATGACCGCCACTACCGGACAGGTTGGAGTAGGTATAGTCCTCCGCATGTTGGCCGCAGCCGCATTGGTAGACTGAATTCCTGTTAGCAGTAGACCTTATGCCGTCCACTTGACAGGTTCTGTTAAGGCCAGCTCTAGAGGAAAAACTTTCAGAAATCTTCACACCGTGTCTGTTTATGCGCCAACTAAATGCGGTGATGTCGGTGTTAAAAACGCCTTTCACTTGGATCTGGAGTGGAATGGCATCATCTCTCGGAAGATAAAGCGCGGCTGTCGCAATTGTGCGTTGAGTATGATATACTTTTAGCCCGCACTAGTTTTAGACATCAGGCATAGGCATTAAACTAGCCTAGAATACAAGTAGTTAAGTCCATTCCCCCCTCCTTTTTTACTCTCTTCTCATGTAGGTTTTTCTTCTTTTCTCCCTTTTTTTTCCTTCGTGGTTGTGTGGCAGTTAAGCATCAGTGTGAACTACTGATGTATTGCTGTCTATGATGATGATGATGATGATGATGATGATGATGATAAGAATACAAGCTGAACAATCCTAACACTTGAACATCCTAACGGCCGTTGAACCTGAATCTCACGGACTATTCATGAAACAGATACTATGAAATACGACAAGGCGGTTCGTGAGATAAGGAAGCATTAGATCCCACAGAAATCCATGGTAATTCATGCATCAACGTTAGGAGGGATATCTGTAGGAAGCAGAAGCACATCCTGATCGCCGATCGTGGGGCTTGGCTAGTGGAAAGCGCTGAGGCAATGGAAACTGCTTTTGCTTCTGAGAACATTGGTACTCTCCAAGCCTACCTTTAATACCGCTCCAAGGATACGGCCTCTCAGTGAAGCCGACACCGAGGCAGATGGCACTTTTCTACAATAAGTCCGGACGATTAGATCGCTATAGGAACAGTCAGAATCAGTTCAGATGGCTCCTGCTTCTATTATGTTACCACTACAAACTTGCAGTGTAGCACCCTGGTCGATAAATTTAGGACCACCTACTACAACCGAGGTCCACATTTGTATTTCGGTTCTCAAACGCAATA
>JTDE01003140.1:58236-71519 GCA_014338405.1 Paragonimus skrjabini miyazakii | reverse complement strand
ATACGAAATCTGTGCAACTTTCTTCAGCCCAGCAATCAATTGCACGCAATGAATGCTTGCCAGTTTCTTAGCGAATCATCTGACGTCCTACTCTTCAAGATCGTTTACCACGTACTTTTTTGAGCGCTGTTTAGCACACTTGAAGGCTCTATGCAATTTATGCTCGGCGCGCTTTTGAGTGCTACCGAGTGGGCTGGAGTCCACCTGACGTTTCTTATCTTTCTTTTCTTGGTTTCTGCTGCTGGTCCCAGATTAGTCTAGGACTAACTGCTTACCACATATCCAACCATTGCTGGAAATATCCAGCTTGCTCCCAAACCCTGCCACGTTCTTCAAGTTCATTGTCAGTTCGGAATACGTTTTGATTACTCTTCAGAAAAGACGCTTCAAACTGTTAACGGACGAGCGTCTAACGCACGCCCATTTGCCCACTATACGCATCGTACACCCCGCAGAAGGGTACTGCAAACACAACTCTTCGACCTGCGTGAGGACTGACTGCGGCCAGCCACACGTGGCCCGGTCTGGTTGATGACGTGCCAGCTTTGATTAGTACTACAAATCCCAGACACCCTGGTGAAGGAGTGCTAATGCCAACAATTCACTGCGAGCTTCTACTGGACTATACTTACCTATGGTGTTGAACTAAATCGAGAAACGTTTGCGCATTGAAATTCTGGGGTAGAGAACACACGGATTTCATGATGGTGTTTGAATTGCAAATGTTCATCAACCCGGGACATCAGCGAACAGACGGAAACACAAAACAAGCAGATGGGGTTGGGCACACAGATAAATGGCAAACTCATCTGGCGAAACACAAAAGACGAGAGCATGAATCAACTGCTTTTTTGGTATCTCCCAACGGTTTGCGATTTTGTGTTTTTCAAATCTTTTGCACTGTTCTGGGTATTTCTAAAGCTAGCCAAGAATGAGATAGAACAGACGCTAGTTTTCTATGAAACGTTCAAGCCACTGCACTCTAGATTACAATCCAGCCGTTTTCGAATAGTGCGTAAAGAACAACGACCACCGAATTCAGAACAAGAGTTGACCGGACGTTCTACGGCAATACTTCGTGAACAGTAAAATGCGTACAAAAATCGGCTGCTTACCTCAACAGTCAAAATGTGACGTAAATCACACACCGACTGCATACAGGTAAATAAGCATTACAAAGTGAACAAAGAAATTTGCCTCATAAGTCTTTTTAATAATGCAAACAGAACAGTAATGGTTTACCTCTAGTGAAACACAAAATAAAAGCAAATGGGTTACACAGTGACCTTCAAACGAGCGAATCATTATATACGGGTGATTAAGTAGATTGAGATGCGAAGTTGAAACAAAGTTACACAGAAAAGGGTCAAACGGAAAATTCAAGCATCTGAAATGTATGAGAGAAATTTTCCAACAAGGTAGACAACGATGGGTGCTGTCGCCGTCGGCAAAATGGTTTCATCTGCTGGCAGCTATGTGCTGGGCGTGACGCATATACCGAGCAGGCTGCTTGACACATAAAGCACCATATCGGAGGGTGACTGAGGCGGACAAGACGTCATCACCCGAAAGTCATACCGATTGTCCCTAAAGGCGTTCGGTGCCAGAAACGTGGATTTTAGCCTTAAGGGTTGCGCGGATGTCAAGAAACCCAATGGTAGGTTAAACGTTGAACGGATTGCGTCGGCAGCAGCGTGAGCTGCCTTTAGCCATAAATAAAAGCACCCGACCATTTCGTTTTTAGCCGAATGGTACACATTAGTGCGCGCATGATGACATACAAGCATGTTCAGCAAAGCAACCGCTTTCAAATTGGGAGCTGCGATTGGTTGTCACCGTAACCGGGCAACGGTGAAATGCTACTCAACGCTGGATGAATGCGCGCATTACGGTCTTAGAGCGGACGTTGGGTATAAGGACGGCCCATGGTCCCCACTTGCAGCGATTCTCCACCGCCGAAATAAAAGCCATGCACCTGGAATGTGGCAAAGGATCTACAGCATAGATATGGAGGTGTGAAAGACGAGTTGTGATCGAATGATACCAGATAAATAGCGCCCGAAACTTGTCAGTGGGCCTTGGATTGTTGACAGGCTAAGCAAGACCGTGTTCATGTGCGAAAGTCCTCTTGCATACCGCGCCAGGCGTACCTGTAAGAAGCAAGTTTGGTCGTGACCACGATGCTAGTGTAGTGATGATGAGCGATCGTACTATACAACTCACATCACTCTTATTCAGTAGTGGAGCCACAGCATATATTTTGACATTGAAGCAGCCGCAGGAAAAACACAAGAAGAAACATCGAGTACAAGGAAGCTTGCTTTGTAGATGGTATGACACCCCCGAGCAAAAGAGAATGCACACCAGTAGCATCGACGTCCCCGAGACCGGTACGCAGACCGTCCGGAGAACGAAGAGAACCTGAAAGGCTTTTGCTGCAGCCGGAACAATCTTTGGAGGAGGAATGTAGTGATTGGGAGCGATCGTACTATACTACCCACACCACTCCTACTCATTAGAGAAGTCACAGCATATATTTTGACATTGAAGTTACCGCCGGAAAAATACAATAAAAAACGTCGGAGTGCAGCATCGCATGAAATGGTTCTTGGTACGTGAAGGAACGTGAAGGAACTGAGAATTGATGTTTGTGGCAACCGTGACGTCCTGGGCCGAGTGCCGTGCGCAGATGAGTGGTTTTGTTTGTTGTCATGTTGAAACCCATAACCCACCTGTTGCTTTCCTGAATAAATGGCCGTTGTGCTATATGCGTTTTTGGCTCACAGCGCTAGGACGGGCGGTGCCAGGTAGGCTGTCGAACGCGCGACGTCAAAAGTTTGAAGGCATGAATGGACGGGGTGTCCAGCGAGAGCGCCGTTTAAGATCGTTCCAGGTGCCGTTGATAACGGTAGTTCCACGGAGTGTAATGCCGACTGCTACCATGACGTGCGAAAATCATTCTCTGTACGTTGTGCGGCAGCTTTTCATTGCGGTTCCATGGTGTCCTGGCCACCAAGTGTTGATATGCGTGACAACGCATCAACTGAGCCGTTGTAGCTGCCAGAAGTGCGAGGTGTGGCAAAAATTGCGAGGTAAAATCCAGGCACCGCCCATCGCCAGGCGAGTGGCGACCGGAAGGAATACGGGAAGCACAAGACATCTGCTGGTGATCGGTAAAAGTTACAAAGTGGCGGCTTTCGAGAGTGCGGTGAAAAAGAACACGGCCGAGCATACACTCGGTAATTCAGAACGAAACGTGCTGTACGTAGTATATTCTCACAACAGCCGTCAGAAGAAGCGTAAAAACCAATTTTGTAACCACTTTCTTGAATTGTTCCTGGTGACTTAATATCACTTGCTCAGTTACGTGTACTCCACAGTTCCAATAAAACGTGCTCAGACAGTCGGATTAACCGAATTATCTTCCAAACGCAAAAAGCGTCAGAAAAGGTGATCGGAAGAATTAGAATTTATTACAGTAAAATTATAATGAGGGCATTATCACCAGTTGAATGTGAATTAACCGGATATACCGATTATCCATCAGAAAGCCGTTCAAAATGGAGTAACCAAGCGCGAGTCCACAAATAGCCAACAGTCAATGTGAAATAAGCTCCTTAAAACAAACGGGAGCAATCGATGGTGACAGCGTGTCAAACAATACCAAAAAGGAAAGTTTTAATAAATAAGCAATAATAGTTACAAAAATGGAGAAGGCAAACATTTTGTTTGCAGCTTTTGGTAAAAAATTCATCATGGTCGTTCACCGCACGTAGCAAAGACAAGGAAAAGCAAGATTAGGACGGGCTTTCTACAAACAACTCAAACATACCTCTACGGATTCATTGCTCCGCATCACATCAGACACAAGAGGAAAAACGTACCAAGCGGACTTCAACAGATCCAACAGTTTGTCTTGGACTACCCATCGGACTGGAACTTGAATACCATCTCAACTGTCCTGCAATGGCTTGTTTGTACCTGCCCAAGTCTGTGTACAAATGGTTAGCAAACGTTGATCGTAATGGATCACCGTTGATACTACCTTGACGTGCGATGTCACTAGGCACCTTCAACCTGTTTCAGGAATTTGACATCTTAAGATAACTGGTTAAGTTGTATTTTGTCTATTTTTCAACACTGGCTCACCTAATTCCACCAATGAAAGGGATCATGTATTTTTCCTTTTGACTGTTACATTGTTCTCACTTCAACCGCTGTGAGCACCAAAGTATGGGCTACAAACTTCCGATTTACTGAACCTATCCATGGGTTACAAACTGGGTGAGCATGAAGATGCTAACAGGTTGCAGTCCGTTAATCTGGGAATTCTGTATCTGGCCCAGCTTTGGCCGGAAGTGCAAAATAAGATGTACATCCATTTTACCGAAGAAAATGAGCAAACAGATATTTAATGTTGGCCCGCATGAGGATGGATAATACGATTCACTACAAATATTTGTTTCTTATTAGATCTGGCATGGAGAATTCGCACTCGGCAAATTCTGTTTTGTTCATGAAACAAGAAGCCGGATTTATAGATGTACATCAGTAGTTTAAAATAGCTCAGAGTCAAACACTGACTGATCTTGATGACACATGCCAAATCATAATCTGTAGGCTGATTGGTGCCATACAGAACAAGGAACTTGGCGAATAACGGAAGATGTAACATTGAGACTGCTCGTTTAATATCCTGATATCCTGACGCGACGTTCGGATTGATCTCCTGCTAGATTATCTATTGTGTCGGGGTTTGGATAAGTGGTGAATCGAGTAGATTCTCACCACAGTCAGGTCGTACCTATGGGTGATATTGTACCCTAGTAATCCCCATCGTCAGATATTGTTGGTCCCATCCGAAGGTAGCACTGACCCGTTAGTTCGTGTGCTCCCGTTCTAAAGTCTCTATTTAAATGTCGGGGAACCTAATGAGAGCTCGTTGTGTGCTAAGGTCCTTGGCGTTCATCACGACATGTTAGAGAGTGCGTTGTTTCCTGAACTCAGAAGTGTCATCCGCAAGCCGTTTGATACATAGGCGCTATGTATTCGGGAGGAAAACTGCCGGTTTCCCACCGAATCGTTAGGTGTGTTCACAAAATCTGCGGCAAGTTTTCAGTAGGTGAGAATCAGCAGTAGCTCATCCCTTCAGCCCTCGAAGTGTCTCGTCGGTCATGTCTTTTTCTAAAATCTCTTCTTTCATCTACTTGTATTTCAATTGCTTGAACCAAGATCTAGTCCTCCACGGTACACAGAAGGAGGATGAGGTATAGGTACAAATTGCTAGACACGCAGTTTGATTCTCATCAATGGTGGTACACGCGACAGCCTACAAAATCCAGCTCATCAAGAAAGCAGTGAGAAAACCTAAGGTGTGTAATGAGAACACCTTCGACGTACTCAAAATACTAAACTCCATGAGACGTAAGGGTTGCCTTACCAGTACCACCGCATCGGTTCACATTACCTTGTGAATGTAAATGTACTACAAATCACTAACATCAAAGTTAGTGTGTTGGCGTAGGTATCGCAGTTTTACTCGCAGCTGTATAGTGAATCCGCGCCACCTCTGCTATTGTAGGCTACATTCATTAGGATAACAATGTTTTAGCTATTACCGTTGGGAACGCCGATCAAATAGTCTGACGCTTGTTTGAATTCCGAAGGTCGACTGGAATTTCCGTCGACGTTCGTCCTCTATGGCGGCTGCTGTGTGGTTGGACTCTCACGTTCAACTCCCTAGCGCCCTTATTCGTTGCGTTGAAGTACGCTTGTGTACGGTGAGTAAATCAATAAATAAAGTTTGTTTGCAGAGTCACCGTCTCCTCACTGCGACTTCCGATTCGCGTTAACATAAAGCTTGGAAAACCTTGAGCGTACGATCCAAGGAACTAGCACCACGACAAGTGTTTGGTCCTCATGATAGGCTTTATTAAAGAGTGACTGGACAATTGACTGTTATTTACGAAAGATTACGTATAGCGTGGACGACATTTCACTAAAGAAATCAAACTCTATTGTTGAGCAGGCCGCGGCCTACATTGTTACATTTTAGTGAGATGACCATGTTGATAAAAACATATTATCAACCTTTATTAAGGTCAGATCTGTAATACAGATAATTAAAATGACGGTAATCACAGTTTATCTTCAGTCGCATACATACTAAATTCATTTTGATACAGTCGGGCATTAATCATTCTGTGGATTTATAATCGATAGGTTACATTCAACCTACCTTTGTAAATGATTGACATCAGTATGGCCGTCCACAACTGTTCCCGCTGCAGAATACACATTAATGAACCAACTATCTGTATGCAACCGCACGCAACATTGCCACAATAGTGTCAGTGTTTTGACGGTTGTTTTGCTGACCCGAAAGAATCGTAACCTTACAGTGTGGCGAACTCTTGGAATTTTGACAATCGTATTTTATCTATGTAGAGTCTGATAGTAACCCCTCCACAAGGATCACTGTTGGAGAAAAAACAAGTGATATTTGTTAAGGGTGGTTTTAATTGAGGAGAGTTAGATATTCTGAACGTTTCAAAAAATCTGCAGCCTTTTCTGTTGACCATTTCATTCGCTTGAATTTGAACATAATAGTTTTTCCCAGTACACTGTCTTTCCAGGAGTTGGTCCTCACAGAAGTTGCAGCGCATACTGATGTACTGATTGGAGACATTTGTTGGTTTGTTTTATGTTCTGGTTTGCCGCATATAAACTATACTCTTCTACACCGAGTTCATCCGGATTCTGGTTGCGGTAAACTCTCATAAATTAAGATACTTTCACTTCGATGAGAACTACTGGAGTATATAATGTAAAGTGGACTAATAATCTGCCCGACAGTACCACTCAGATCTCTCCTAGGCGAGTAAAAACATGTCTGGTACCTTCCTTCTCGGGGACTGGTACTCTTTCCTATCTGTGGATATTCTTGGCCGACAGAACATCACCTGAGAACCTACAGACATCACAACCCCTTACGTTTGTCTATTGGTTTAATTTCTGTCTAGTTGTAAACATGCTTTCATTTCTTACCGTAGTGTAACAGTGCCATGCTAGTAAAGGCATTTCCTGAGGCCTCTTCGCACGTATTTTTTCATCTTGTATACATAACTGAATCATCACGGGTTTCCGGTCCGGCAGTAGTCACTTTTCCTATTGAACTTTTTGAAAGAGTGGTGAGTTAATCTGCATATTTTGTTTTGGTATCAGAAATTCGATAGCACCTCCGGAATCCACGTGTGATACTGTACTGTATTCTCAACTTCATGATCGACACGACCGAACCAGCACCAAAAAGAATATTACCTTAACAGTAAATACTATTGAATAGATATCTTTTTCCGATATATACCACGTTCAAAATCATTCATGTTCGCCCGTATCCGTAATCCGGCCTCCCGGTATGGCCGATATCTAAATCTTTTGAGTCTTCTGTGTACAGTGGACTTCGAAGTGTCGCATTCTTGAGCGAGCCGAAGGACGCTCTTTTGGAACGATTTCTTACACGTCGCAAAAATATATTTGTTGATATGCACGATCGGCCACTTCTTTGCAGGTTATGAACACTGCCCGTTGCAACAAACTTTACATCAGCCCACTAACTGATTCACAGGTAAACGATCGCGTACCCACCTGCATTGTATTAAACGTCATTTCCACCACGGGTCGCATAAATAAATCCAGCTCAAAACACTGTTCATTTGTCAGATTACTGTCACGTGACTCTATTTCTCGTGTTCCGGGAGTGTGATCTGGTTCCGGCATGATAATTCGCCGAGACCATGTCACGCGTGGCTAGTGTTCGGTAAACGGAATTAAGGAAGGTGCGATCCAACATAATTCGACGTAAGAACCGTCAGACAGACGGACAACGAACTAGCCACCCAAAATCCAGCAAGTCTTCGGTGAAATAAAAGTATCGATTCTAAACCGACATCTGTCATCTACACGTTAAGTCTGTACAGTTAGTTTCGATCAGTAATTTAGTAACTCGCAAATCTGTTCCGTTCCTGATTTCAGTGTTTGGGGACAAAATGATCGTGATAGCACAGTTCATTAGGAAAATATCACACTGTCTCCATTTTTACTCATCGATGCATACTAGTTCGCAATCCAACATTGCCGCCCAAGCCATGAAACTTGCTCGAGGGCAGACAGATCTTAGTGATCTTGGATCGTGGTGGCTAAAACTGGCACGATGGGACCGTGTGAACTGACTGGAAATGCGCGTACTCTCTACCACAATCATAGCCAGGTAGTGCGGCTATGGTTTCGGCGGTGTGCTGTGCCCATTCGCTTACTCGACTCCGTTAGCACACCAGCTTGTTGGCCCATACGATGGCGAGGATAGAAAATATTCGATTATTCCGACACGCCACACACCCATGAGTCAAGCTGCTCGTTGGTTCGGACTCAGTATTTCGTCCACGGGCCCTGATTTCGGACGAAGGGTAATGCTGTGCCGTTCAGTCTGTTGATTCCTTTGTCTATCACGCAGGTCATGGAGACTACTGGCACTCTTAGAACGGGATATGCACCTTTACCAAGCCAGTATTACAGTTAACAGGTCGATTTGCTTTACGCTTGAATATGAGTGTGTCACTAAAACATCAAGTGTTATAAAACAACCACATGAATTTGTGTTTGTTCTGTCTGCGTCAAGTCACGAAGAAATGTGCCGACCGATTTGGAATCTAGACACATTTTGATGTCCCAGCAGATGTAGCTGAGTAAACGATGATTTGATAAGAGTCTCAAAAGATTTAAAAGTGCTGTAAAGCGTTATTGAAGAGGACCAATAGATATCATGCAGATGAGATTAAAAAAACGAGGGGAATTTTATCAAAGTGAGACAAACTGCCATTATCCTTCATCGCATCAAAAAATGTTTCAAAGCACAGCCCGGCGCCTAAATTTAATGTCGTTGCAAGAACTGTTTAGCAGGTGCTAAACTGCAATGTATTGCAGAAGCACAAAAAATCACAGTAAGCCGTTCCTCGAATTCACGATCAGACAAAACTGGTGTGATTTAATATAGGTAGAAATTCACATTGACTTATCGATGGCACTTCGTTCGCACCATCCGCATGGGCTGGAGGTATAAAAGCTGCATTATGAAAATGTGGACGAATTTCTAGTCCTGGCCGTGACAATGATGTATTACTATCGAGCCTTAACAAGAACAAAACTAGGGTATAGTATTTGTTTTCAAGTGGGTTGACTGTAAATTCTCTGTGAATGCGAAAGCTGCAAACAAACATCAGTGATGTTCAACTGGAGATATTGTACTGCTGGAGCCCATTGGAGTATTAAATAGTGCACAAGAGCATCAAGTATTGCATGTCAGTGGTTTTGGGTCAACCATTCTTTATACATCTGTTGATAGTTTGCTTCTCGAAATAGGAGAGTTTTCTAGGTTTGCCCATCTTACTGTGCCATCGCATGGTGTGGTGAGGACGAGCTTTCACACTGTGCTACTCACTCTACTATTCAGTAGCCAGGCAGAAACATGAATTTTGATGTTGAAGAAACTAGGATAAAATACGCGGAAATTGCGGTGCGCATTGACATGAAATAATGTTTCCCGTACGTGCACTTGGTATTGACAACCGTGGCATCACTGGATCATTGTTAAGTGCAAATGAGTGTTCTTCTTTGTTTAGTTTCCGAACACACAATCTTTGCACCACCCGTATTATTGGCTCACAACAGTACAACTTTGGATGTCAGCAATAATAATGAACATAACTCTTATACCCCTGGATATTTACACGTGAAAAATGTCACGATAATCAGTCACGTTTCGCCTTATGAATGCGGAACGGCATCTCATGATTAATCACAAATCTTGTTGCTAATCAGCAACGACATCTACTTTCATATCTCACGTTTGTTTTGTCTGGAAAAATTGTGTGAACTTACCATGGAATCCGCTGCGCAGCCACCGAATCTGTTCAACCGTTCAATGCAGTAAGTTGAACTAATGTGAAGCCACACATTCTGATTCACGCTGCTCTGATTATCACCAACACCACCCTAAAAAAAACCACATAGCATTCATTTAATTATGTAAGCAATAATCACATGCACAGTGTTGTTTTGGTGGAGAAGCCGATGAACGGTCATATTTCTGGTGAAGTTTCAATTCGGACTCACCGCTTGTCTGGTGATTGTCTAACTGTTAACCTCACATATAAATCTCGTGACAGATTTTAATGCTACTCCATCTTTAAAATTACCCACTAGATTAACAAGTCATTTTTCTCACTAATAAAGAACGTATCAATAGGAAACTGTGGTTATATTTGATTAGGCAAGTACTGTGTACAACAATTTTAAAAAAAACTTCATGCCAGGATTGTATGGCTGTTGTATGGTTGTTTTTGTGTACTTAGGATGATAGGCCCGCCCAAAATTAGCAGGCCACGGAGACTACTGGCACTCTTAGAACGGGATATGCACCTTTACCAAGCCAGTATTACAGTTAACAGGTCGATTTGCTTTACGCTTGAATATGAGTGTGTCACTAAAACATCAAGTGTTATAAAACAACCACATGAATTTGTGTTTGTTCTGTCTGCGTCAAGTCACGAAGAAATGTGCCGACCGATTTGGAATCTAGACACATTTTGATATCTCAACAGATGTAGCTGAGTAAACGATGATTTACCAAGACTCTGAAAAGATTTAGCGATATTGTAAAACACCACTGAGGAAAGCCAATGGATATCGCATAGACGAGATTAAGGAAACAAAGAAAAATCCTATCATTGGGAGATAAACTTGATCTCATCTCAATATCTACACTACGGACGATTAACAGTGCTTGACGGCTGAATTATTCTTAAATGTGATCTGTGGACTTATCACTAACTAGGCTTAGTTTTCTTGCGAGATTTGTCCATCAGTAGACTTTTCAATCCAGCTGGGAATACTCGATATTTCGTTACTACAGTTGATAGTCTGTTTGTTGTTAACTGTAAATCATAATGTCCATCAGTGACACATTTATACATATATAATATATATTTGTAACTGCAGGTATAATGAATGTGCATACTGTAATGTATGCCCAAGATGATTTCACTTACAGAGCATTTGAAAACAAAATGGTGGAAGAGGGTTCACCCATGAGAACGGAAGTTCATACTGACAAATTGATTACGTCCGTATTGAGTCTGGAAAATCCGAAACACATCATTCTTCTGCTGAAGATTTTTAGGCAGTTTTGAAGCGTCTTGCTCAATCTGTCTGGTTATCAGGATTGTTACGCTTTAGTTAACGTCTTGAAAGTCCCTTTCCCTGAAACCCGACTATGCGTTTACGGTATAACCACAGAAAACTGATATAACAACTGTTTACCGGCAAGAGAATTTGTCTGACATAAGGTGAACAGCAGTCACGATCGATAGAAGTTGACGCATTCCCATAGACCTTTCGGTCAGTCTATTTCTAAAAGAAGTACGACATTCAAATTTCGCTCTTGTTATAGCTCGACAGTAGTGCATATTTTATACCACAGCCGGAAGTAGAACTGCGGCCACGCTTCCATAAGGCAACTGTGTTGATCACTGCGCCATTGACTTCACAACTAAATTTTCATGTGCAAACACTCAACCAAGTTTGCTAGTAAGTAATGTTCCTGTTACCCCGTCGTCTTGAAAGAAGACGCAATAATTGTCCTGTTGACTCTATATAGTGGCTTCACGACTAGGACTTCATTCCTAGTTGAACTCACAGAAATCATTAGTATGTTACTACCCGTTCTTCCAGCGAAGTTATTTTCGCCCGTTAGTGTCCTCATTTTCCATTTCGATCGTTTTGAAATAACTTCCATTCTTCACAGCACTCTTTGTTTCACTCACTCAAACAAGAAATATTGCCATCTGCTAATAGCGATATTTTCAAAGCTAGCGATTTTGTTTTCCACAACTCCGTATTTCGGGCTGTCGCTGTTCACGGAACCTCACCTACATTATGCAATTATTTTCAACACGTTTATTCCTCGGATGGTTATCTTTACATATCCACTCCTCCTTACTCTGAGAATGGAGATTAGGTCAAGGAAACTCCTCTTCTCCTTCTATGTTAATCATACCTCTCGCTGAACCCCTGTCATCTTCCCATGATTATCCCATTTATTTCTAAATATTCAAGGCTCCCTCGACTACTGGACCTGCGTAGACGACTTTATATTGTTCGTCTTTTAGAGAGAGACCCTGACGATTAGTTTGGACAGTCATCAGATAAATTTGCTTGAACTAGGACTGCCATCAGTTTAGCAAAACATTCTGAACACATAAAATGGATGATGGACGTCGAAGAACTACTATGGTAGATAACCGCCCGTTTGCCATCATCAATGGACCCACTCTCTTCTTTGTGTCAATACTACCATGGAAAGTGTTTAGCGTTCTCTCCAAGTGGAAGAGAAAACGCTCTACACTAGCCATCATGGCCTAAGGAGGATGATCAGCGAGGTAATTCAGGTGCTTTAAAGACCACAACATCGGATACAACCACTTCGTCATTACGTAATCCCTCATTTTATGCACCAATTGACATTGAGGGTAGTACATAAGATGTTGAAATCACTGAACACTGTAGTAAAAGTTGCAATTTATAGGTGGCTCCGGCTCCTCAAAGATACAACGAACGCAATCTTTCACGTCCTATGTAAACTCCAGCCGATTAGGGATTCCTCATCTCCAGTCGCGTATGCTCTTCAATAAAACAACGTTACTGGATCGACACCTATTCTTATCAAATGTTCTACCACCAATAGTCCCCGAGAGAGGTCTCCAGTCTAACTTTGGATTCCGCACTAGTATGCCGGAAGATAGTCTGCAGCAAAGAAGACACACATGTAACTTATCAGAACTCTCTCTTATGAATACACACGATGTAGGAGCCTGTCCAACTCACCCTTTACGCCACTATTCTACAACTGGCCCCGAAGTGCGGACAGGACTTCCACAGCCACTATATTCGCGCATCTAATTTATGTGCCAGCGTATTACTCACAAAATGCCATCACGCTCGAGAGAGACCATTGCACCCGTAGACAATCAAATGCTACTGTAAAATGAGCCTCAGTGTCGCGGAGCTAAGAACTGACGACACAACAGCATTATCTTAGCTGCCTTCAACAAGTTGCGATCGAAACACACTTCCTCCTCACTAATATTCATTTTGATTCACTTTTAAACCTTTTTAATTCTGCTCATCCTAATCTTTCTGTTTCTCACGAAGAGGAAGCAAACAATAGT
>JTDE01003139.1:45671-65154 GCA_014338405.1 Paragonimus skrjabini miyazakii | reverse complement strand
GAACATACGAGTGGATTAAACAAGATTTCAAAAGTTCATGGAAAACTGCACCGAACAAGCCAGCGGGCGAACAGAACTTCGTACTGATAGTGCGACTGCCTTAGGCTTTTAGTTGGTACTCCTTGCATGAACTTGAAGATTTTTTTTCGTCAACGCAACAGTTGGTGTCTTCAAAAGCTCACTGAGAAAAGAAACTGGAACTCCTCTTGTTCCAACCTCTTCGTCTTAGAAAAATCCCTCTCTGGTGAAACCAGCAGCAAGAGAGATAACCTGCAAAGAGGTGGTGCTAATCATGTATACAGTCAGAATAAAAATTTAACTGGTTGATTGATAAACTTCGATGTGCTTATCACTGTATTTTGTGAACGCTGTACCAAGTATGCGTAATCAAGTACAAGCTCGTGTATACGATTTCCACTGTACTGCTTCAGGTGACGGTGTCCAGTGGCTGTTTTATCAGTATAGCACCCAGTATAGACTACACAGCCGACATTTTCTGGAAGTTGAAAAAACACATGAGCGAACTGGCTTCTCGAATTTGTAAAAATTCTGGACTGAGTACTAAAACTTAACAAATGCCCGTTATATTTTATGGTAAGAGAATCATGCCGCACTTTCTCAGTGGCGTGAGTGTTGTTGATGTCTAGCTGAGTCGTCTGTAAAGTGAATGCATTTAGTGACACCGGGAAGTGGAAACATTAAGGAGGTTATCTTGCTGATGACGCTTACTTTGTGTTTTCAAGGTGTAGGCGTCTTGGTGTCGAATGTTTGAATATAACTGTAGCTATCTTTAATGATTAAGTCCTTTCCTCTCCCATTATTTCTTTCGTAGTTGTGTGACTGTTAAGCATCGGTGTGAACCATTGTTGTATTACTGTTTATGATTATGTCGATGAACCTCATGCTTAAAACGTAAATTTCTTCGGGCAAGTTGTATCAGAAAGTTACGATTAATTATCAAACACGTGTTCAATTATGCGCGCAATCATCATTCTTGTTTGAACCAGTTTATTTTAGAGTTTAATAAAAATGCAGTTAGGTCACGAACACTCAACTTAATGTGCACGAGGCACACGAGCACTTGGCCGTGCGATATATTTATGTCTGCCTACCCAAGAAGATTTGACACTGCTGTATTATTTATGATACTTGGATAAGTGATGGAAACATCACTGTTCACCTACATGAAAACTCAACCCAACCAACCGATGGGAAGGGAAGAAAATGGCTATTGATATGAAGTTGAAAAAAGTTGATAGGACGACCCTGTAAGGCAAAAAAGTGGAGAAGAGGATAGAGATAAGTTTGACAAAAAGATAAAACGACATATCAAAGTAAGTAGGAATAAATAATCTAATGCAAACCAGCAGGAAAAACCTCCGACGAAAAACTGATCGGTGCGCTGTGTGAGACATCTGTTGTAGCTCTTTCGGCCGTTATTCTATCCAGCCGTCTTCCAAAAATAGTGAATGAAATGACCCTGAGCATGTCAGCCGAAAGCTTGGTGTAGCTGTATACTTAGCGAAGTAATCGTGAAGGCCAATCTTGAATCAAAACTTGTCTAGTTCTAATGTTCTCCTCTAATTTAGGGTATCTGATCCGTTACTTTGATAGTGCACAATCAACGTTTTGGTAAAATTACCTATTGCTTAATGACAAGCTGGACAGAACAATTTTAGATGTTTCAACATCTGAGTGTACTGTACAACGTAAGCTCTTCCGTTTTGTATTGGCTAACCTCTGCGCTGTTTTCAGTGATGCAACAGTTTTCTTTTGGAATGGATCCACACATTGTAAACGATATTACAAACGCTGTGGTACGAAAGCTGTATGCAAGAATACAGTCGTTCTGGTCTATCTATTTGTCATTATCTTCATCCGCCGAAATGGTAGCCCTCTTACAATCTTTATCACTCTTCATCTTCATGATAGTCAGCAATGCATCAGTGGTTCACACTGATGCTTAACTATCACACAACCACGAAGAAGAAAAAGAAAACCCTGTATAAAAAGAGAGAAGAAAATGAACAAGGGGAGGGGACCTAACTACTAAAAATGGCTACGTCTATATTCAAACATACAACATCAAGTCGCCTACACTTTGCAAACAAACAACCGAGCTGTAGATGAAAGTGATACTAAGGCGTCATCACTTTCCATGCTACGCGTCATTAAGTGCACTCACTTCATAGACAACTCGGACAAACAACGACATCATTTACGCCACTGAGCTCGGTTATCCGCCATCTCACCTAACGTCTCAAGCCACTGACTCTGTGAGTCGCGATGTCCCCAGCCTGGGAGACGAATCCGATCTATAGTGACCAACCCCTTCGTGAACGATTTCGTTTGTCTACGCCAGGTCATCTGTTTACCTTGCACCTTGCGCCAGTCGCTCGCAGCGTCGGCAAACGGTGTTCGGTTTTGCAGACAACTAGCTTGCATCTTTAGTATGTGACCTAACCATCTAAATCTGTGCAAATGTAGTGGCTGAGCAAAAGAACTCGTTTGACAATCAGTGCCAAATACCCGCTTCCTAATTTCCCTGTTGCTTACTCGCTGGTGCCACCCGATATGAGCGACTGAACGCAGACATCGATTATGGCCTTTCAGTTGTTTTGCTACGAATGCCTAACTAACAAGTGCCCCCTATCTCTACGCGGAATAGAAGTTGACCACATTTTGAACATTTGAATTGAATACTCTACAATATGGTCCGTTAAAATGAGCAGCTTAACATCTGCGCAATGCTTGCTTCTCTAGAAGCCAATTTCACCGCTATCTTCTATAAATGTGTTCAAAGGACTGAATAAATTCCGCGCATAACGTCAAAAGTTAACAAGGATGTCTCTAGGCTTCGCACTGATCAACGGAAATGGAAATATTAACTACAAACCATGATGACCCAGGTTGAATACATTCTTACTAAAGGAACGCAGAAATTAACGTTACAACGGTCACGTCAGAAAAGATTATTTCGGCTGGTATTCGGAAGGTCTTTCAGCAACTGTCATCCGTTGTATGACTGGGCGATATTTATTAGTTAATTAGTTATTTTTTTGCATATAATGGAATTTTTTGAGATTTCCACCATTAGGCTCTCTTTTTGTAGCAACCGATGAAACTGGAGAAACAACTGTCTAAACCAGCACATCATACAACGACTTTTCTATTATCAAAGACATGCAAATCATTTGGAACAAGGTGAATGACCAGGCTGGTATATGTAGAATATGCTTCCTACCTTTAAAGTGCATAATTCTTCCCCAACGCTCGAATGTTCCTACTCCTGCCTTCTTCAGTGCACACACTCCGACTGGGACCATGGATACTTTCGCATATGTTAGTAACCTTATTTTGTAAACCTGTAATGTTGCTGATAAGATACTAACGAGGGTGGCAAATACAAAGTAGCCTTCGCCAAACTGCGCCACCCGTGTCGTCAAAAAGACGTTCGGTTGTGGTTGAGGGGAAAGGTATGTAATGCCCATATACGTTTTGTTTTGCTCCATCGTTCTGAAACATGGACTGTTTGCAACGAGGGTTCCAACAGTCTGGCTATGTTTTATAATCGTTACCTCCAACAATCAACCCAAATCAAATGACCTGATCGCGTGAGTAATACGGCCGTTTGCCGGCCCGTATTCTTAAGCATTCGGGGCGTGTGATCAGTTAGTCAACTCACTACGTTGTACAGCCGTCGATGGTTGAGTCACGTACTGTGCATGCCAGCCCTGTGTTCATAGTACATGGAATATTGGACTGAGACCAACGACGGTTCAGTGGAACCGCGTGGTAGCCAAGCAACAAGGTAGTCGCAGAATATGATGACCCTGACTGCTCCGTTGAACAAAGTGGGTAGGTGTCGCCTGTCCGTTTAGAATCTTCTTGATCACTCTGAGCCTACCACCATATAGACTCTGTCTCACGCCTTCCAGTCGCTGGAAAGTGGTATCAGTGCAAAGGGGTTACGCATTTCTCTAAAGTTGGCCTAGGCGGTGTTCTGAAAGCCTTAACGGTCTTAACTCAGTTAATTTTTATATCCCATTAGTGGACGCATCGGCTTGGTTGTCTCTTTTGATGAGGACACCTGTGAGGGTATTCTTTGAGGCACTTTGTCGTATACCACGTTCTTTGCTGGAAGGCCTTGAAAACCTCATGACAACAACTTTTTTTGTTGATCTGGGATAGCATTTGTGATCTTTCCTGAATTCTACACTCTGGCAGTCAGTTCGTCACTTATTTTATATAATTGTCTGTGACTGACATTTTGGTGAAGTCTCTTCTCTCAGCACACTTAAAACGCTACCAGACACTGAAACCTTTTCGGCGGACCAAGAAACTTCTAAGACGTTGCGATTCATGCCTATATCTTTATTATGCTCTTAATTTTTCTTGCAATTTACCATGTTGCGTACTCCGCGCCTTTAACCTTTCCCACTAACTTTTAATCGTGATCCGGTGGTATTACTAATCAAAAAACAGGCTGACAAAGATGAGCCCACCTGCAACTTTCCAGGATGCTAAGACTCGAAAAACAAAGTCTAGGTTGTTAAGCAATAGAGGTTTTAAATTTGAACCTTTGTTTGTAAATCTTCTCATTTTGGCCACTTGTTTCTATAGTAGCTGTAATGTGATGATTATATATTTTCGTTATTTCTGACCTTAAAAAATGCAAACGCTCTGGCTGTTCGTCAGATGTGCGTAAACTTGATGTGGCGGTTAGCATTTATCCCATTTTGTCCCATCCTTACGTAACGTTTTCACACCTGATAATGCACAACTTGTCACATTCACTCGTCCTCTGCCGCAGGTTACTTAAGTTGAATAAGTTAAGCGTACATCAAGCATATGTACAAATTATGAGGCGCACTCCTCTATACAGGTTGATATAGTAAAGGTGGTTGCCCTGAGGTTTGAAAATGTCACAGGTGTAAAGAAGGCGTTGTGGCCAAAGGACATAATTGTCAGTCGTTTTAGTAAAATGCTAGGATCAAATATTTTTAATCCTTGGTTACTGATGCACACATATTTGGGGAAACGGCCTCAAAAGTCTGTGTGCATTGTCTTTCCGAGTCGCACATTCAAGTTCCATGGTTTATACTTGCCATAAATTATGGGGTTTAGTCTGGTGACTGTACAATACCTGTTGGTATATGAACTTCAGATGCGTGCAATAAAATTATGTATTCACTACGTATCAATGAACGTTTTATGTTTTTGCTTCCCTGCTACGTTTGTATAATTTGCCAAATTGAAAGTTCGTGCCGTCCCAATAAGTGTAAATTATTTTTTTGTCACGCGGTTATTAACCTTAGGAAATTCAGTTAAAGAAAATCTGATATTACATTTCTACTTGGACTAACTGATTCGAAGTAGAAGTAATAAACGGGAAAATGAACTTAACCTACTACTTTGCCCAGTGGGTACTCTATTTGAGCATGCAACATTTTAACGCCACATCACATTTTATTCCGGTGGGTTCAATGAAGAACTTGTTTATAATCTTCCTCATTAAAGTATTACTCTTTTACGACCACAACTGTTTAACAATTAACTGCTGTTCCAATTGAACAGCTTTCATCATGAACTTGTAATTTACACTTATTCCTTCGAGTGGCGAAATTTTTCTTGTGACCTTATTCCTGAATAACATCGCAGGAGCTAATTTTGTATGAGGAATTCAGTATTCCATTAGATAAAAGTATTTAGTTCAATTTGGTCAGCGCACCTTGATGTATTTGTCTTAATTCTAAGGCTACAATATGCCGGTGAGTTACTGTATTACTGAAGCTATTAGTGATGCAATTTCAAAAAAAGGAAGTTTTCCTGCTTATATTGGACTATATCTTATGTATACAGCTCAGCATTAAGTGATTCTTCGTAGTTCATTGCTCGTGTCACTGAAAAGAGAACGAACGTACGATAGTCATTTATTCATGATGTACCTCACACAAACATCCTTAGATTGAAAGTCAAGAGAGTCCTGCACAACATCTTCTCCCAAGGGCGACACTATGTATTCCACTGTTGGTTCCTTGCATTGCCGAATGCTTGTCGGTTGCATAGATCGTGAAACACATATTTTCCGGTAGGAAGTGGGAGATGTGGAGCTAATTATAATTCGAAGTACTTTACTGTTGATTAGTGAGAGTATCCAGAGGTGAATGTTGCAGTGAACGCCAAACACCTCCATTGTTGTAATAATAGGTCGGTAACACGCCGTCATGCCTCTTGAAAGAATAAGATGAAACGACGTCTGTGTTTAAACGTGCAACCTTGTATCCGCTAGTCTATTAAGAGTGAGGACCATGTTAGTCACAAATGTACCAAACGGGAAGTAAAAGTGTTAGTAAGTGATCCACAATTGTTTGTTCGAAAGAATGTTCTGTTGTGTTATTCTAATTAGCCTCCAAGTTGATCGGTCAGTGGATAATTGTAGGGATAGAATTACCCCATGTGAAATAAGGATTACGCCTGCTTGATTTCATTCTGTGAGAAGTATCTCACGATTGAGATTCATCATCCAGAAAGTGTAAATTTAAAAAGCTTGCTTAATTATTTTTAGACAGATCTGACTCGTACTTACTAAACAAGAGGGCCTGAAGCTAAAACACTGCTGTTCAACAATCCATACTGAGAATGAGTAAAATAAAATTGTGTTTCGCGCCACATCATTATAGGGAGTGTAAAAAGACATATGCCTCAGTTGTGAGTGGCTGCATAAATGTCCTCGAAAAACTTTGTGGTGACGTACATTATAAGAGTGGTTTTGCTGGCTGACCACCTGAAGGTATTAGAATAAAACATATTCGTGTGACGCTGATGCATTTATTTGAATCTGCGTTTTGTTTTAACATGTCATCTACAGCATTCTGGAGTATTCGTGACATATTTCTGATTGCCATCGATTATGAATGTTCTTAATATCTTCAACCTTGTCGGGTGGCCTCTGGTTCTCGAACACATGGGCGCACCTTGATGCTTTTTGCCACTTAATGTTACATGGTGGCTTATTCTTTCTGAGGCAACCAACACGACTAGTGTAAGGTCAAGCAGTGATAGTGAAAGCATAAGAAAGAACAGATTCATGGCTTAACGGCGTCAACTAGGCTGCCGAAGTAACAGTTCAGAAGAAGCATTACTCCGTAAATGCTAAATGAATTTGAAACCATCGGGAAACAGGTTCAGAAAAAAAGAGGTGCAAGCCTGGTGGAATATCTAACAGTATATCTGGAACCCACATATTAAGTTCTTTCAATACAGATGAGACAAGTCAAGGTGCAAAATGTACAGCAGAAATACGCATTCCATTTTGTAATTATAATACAAACGTGCATAGCGTAAGGTTGAACCACAAGACGGAATATTCAAAAAACAATAAAAACACATTATACTTTAATGTCATTTAAATTAAAAAAACGCTGCAATGTAACAGTTGCTATCAATTAAGAACTTGGGGTCCCTCTGCGCTTAGTTCTGTAGAAGACGCGATGACTAGTTTGATTACCCAGGCTGCAAACATCTTTACAGATAGTGAACTAACCAAGGAATAGAACTCTACAGAATCTTTGGCATTGTTATGGGAAAATAGTGTGCTTTCCACGTCACCCTTTATACCTAACTTACGGGACGTCTAATATTATATCCGCTGAATATGGTTGTACACGCTAGAATATGTTTGTGCCTTGTTTAAATTCACGCTTTATATCCGGGAAATGGCCGAACACGCACTCATGAAATACTTGTACATCCATTAAACTACATCCCTTGTATGTACTAGCCGCCATATTTTCAGGTTGAGAAATTGTTTAGTTTCATTTGGTAAGCTTTGTGAATTTATGGAAATACACAGAATCAGACCCGCAGTTTTTCGTTAATTTGAATGAAACAAATCCAGGTTAGTTTAAACATACCGAAATGTAAGTTCAGCAGTGTTCATCAAGAAGCTGTCCGCTATGAAGAACATGTCCTATATTTTTATACTCTAATGGTTGATCAAAAAACTGTAAATTTTACGCATATAACAAATTAAGCTATTGGTTTTCACATTTATATTCCAGAGAGGCTAATATTGAGGCTCCTGATAACCTTGGATTTACACCATTAATGCTTGCTGCACAAAAAAATATGCTGGAGTGAGTCTAGATAAAATTTATATTACACAGTAAACACTGTCGTTTATGTTGAAAAGCAATGTCTTTATAACAGACATAGTTATGCACGAAAGGTGTGCTTCAAATGTTTGGCAAATTCTGTACTGTCAACAAAATCAGAAAAGTTGTTTGGTTCTTTCACTGTTTCCTTTTCCTTTTAAAATAAAATTCTGTTTCGATACAGTGGTTAGGTATTAACACAACTTTCACCTTAGCTTAATTGGTAATCAAATCTTTTCTTGATGTGTTTACCTGAAGACAGATGTTTGTGCTTTTATTGAAAACTCTACTAGACCACACATTTTGCTCCAGTTATTTCAGTGATTCGTACTAACATGGGTGATGTTCTATGGTATGGAAGATATTTGTACGTGTCAGAGAGAGGATATTCCATTGGATATACCACTCTAGAAATGCACCGACAAAGTTGTGAAAAGCATCGTTTGCCTTAGGAAACCTATGGTGCGAGCCTTAATCAAAATGCCTCTCCTGATTACCTTTTATACAATCACTTAGGTAAAAGGTTCCGTGGTTGAGCTGCTCAAGAGCCTATTCGTCTGTTAACAGGTGACCATTTGCATTCATATATCATAGTTGCTCATACTATCTCTCGTTCTTGTTTTGCACTTCTTCTTTTACATTTACAGAATGTTGGAAATCCTCTTGGACTGTGATGCAAATACAAATACAAAAAATGATACCGGTAAAACAGCCCTTATGTTTGCTGCTTTTAAAGTGAGTATAAACATTCAGCTTGACGCAGAGGCTATTATTCTGTTATGTCTACCCATTTCTGCACAAGCTTAGACGGACGACTTATACTGTTATCCCTACTAGCACTGAGTCTCAAGATTAATTTTTATTTCCGAAAACATTGCAGAGGACTGTAGTAATTAAAATATTTATCGAGTACTTATTGAATGTTTTACTTCCACATAAGCTTTCCTATGTAAAAAAAAAGTGATCAGTGGATTTTTTAATTAAAGTTGGTGAACTGACTGCATGTAACGTGATTTTCAACGTATTACGATGAAAATTTATTTGTGCTTGCTAATAAATTTACAATAGCTAAATTTAAACATCACTCCGTGTTTGTTGGTTACACTGGTATGCCGCTTCAGAGTTTCGAAGTGTAAAGGGTTAGCATACCGCAAGCTTGTGTTTTTACTTCAAATTCCTCTCCTTTGGTTTGTCAATATTACCTCCACGCACAACTTTCTATTCTGTGTTCGGCACAGAATCAGACTCAGGTGTTTGCCTCGTTAATGCTTAAGACCTATTCCTCTAACTGCCTCGATATTTTTTTCAAGGATGCCGGATTATTTGGATTCTGGAACTGCTCATCACTTAAAGGAGTAGCTTCGAACCCAACAACTTCTCAGAAAAACCTTATTATTAGTTATTATCCGTCCAGTGTAAAACATTGCTTATCTGGTTTGGTACTTTTATTCAGCACGTTGCGTGCAGTTTGGACCTAGCTGGTTAATGGACAGTGCTTCTAGAGCTGACGGTTTTCATAGGTTATTGGTAATCTACGTGTACTAAAAACACGCTAAGTCACATGAGTATCATAGTTTTCTAGCGAATCTTACAGGACATTTCTCTGTGATGAGGTTATCACAAACCAGGATGCTGCCTGTGTAACTTGTAATGTCAACTCTTGTCTAAAAACTTTGCGAATTGTAAACTAGCCTATTTTTGGAAATCTTTTCGACAATTATTGAAAAGAAGCAAGATAGACAGTTTCTAATTCTGCTTCCAACTAGATGATACATGAAAAGACCGTTGTATTTTTGTTAATATTAGTCATTTCACTACACAGATGGGTTAGTTTCAAAAACTCTCCGGTTATCTTGTAGATCAGATTATCTCAGTGGAACATTTCATGGCACACAAAAGTTCGTTCAACTAAAAACTTGTTTGCGATGTATGGCACCATATTTTCTAAAATAGTGCCAACGTATCACGTTTATCACTGCTATATCTTTTCTACCAGTTTTTGAAGTTGGGTTAGTTACTGATGATTAGTTGTAAATAAAGGAGACTTTTGTACTTTCAATTTCTACGCAATTGCAGGGCAACATTGAATGTATGGAAACGTTGCTTGAAAGTGGAGCTGATGTTAACGCTGTCGATCACAGCGGTCTCAGTGCCTTGCATATGGCTACGGATGGGGAACAGACCAGAGCAATTAAGCTCCTGGTCAAGAATGGAGCGAATCTGGAAAATCGGGACTTTGGGCTTGGTTGGACACCGTTAATTCGTTGTGGTAAGTGCAGTGTAGACGTGCTTCAGTTGTGAATAATGTAACAGAGGAAACTTACTGCATTATTTTAGAGGTTTTAATATCCAAAACTTATTGTCAACTAACGACCGGTTGCCAGATTTACTGAAGCCGACGTGCTATCAGTCAACTAACTGAACAGTTATTAAACAAAGTGAACCTGTACTCAACAAAGTGATGTCAAATTCCAATTAGAGATGGAATTCGATTCACTTAACCACGAGATAAGGTTTCATGACGAAAATCAAATATATCTTACTGCTGTCCAACAATGGTACAGAGCCAGTACCGAAGGAGTAGGTAATACAAACATAATCACACTTTCGTAAATACGTGATCGATAAAGTAATGAGAACTAGTCTGTGTTCGAAGTATCACTTTAATTAAACGTTAATACTGACGTCCTTCCTTATTTAAAAGATTCCGCTATTTCATAGTTGGCTGTGTGACCTTAGAATACAAAATAACTTTATCCCATGTCTTGAGATCGTTATAATAAGTGAATAATGCTGGTTTGGATATAACGTACATTTCTTCAAGTTTCTGACAAGCCAACTTTGAGATGTAGCAGATCATTCTTATGTCACCCTTAGTACCGCTTATGTGTGATGTAAGTAGCTAACGTCAGATTGCACTTTTGAATACCAGTCCGGTTTCATTATTCCTGCCTCTCCACCAAATGCTTCCTGTTTCTCAGTCGTAAGTCTGTGCTTCGCGACTAATTACTCCATCCTCAATGAAATTTCAAACAACTATGTTTTGCATATGCCTTAGCTATTCGTCAAAACTTGTTATCATCGCACTTCTGAAAAATTGGTGGACAAAAAGTAAATAATTGTTGTTAGACAAAAATGAGTCTGACATCAGCGTGCGTGTCAGAAGCTAATTATCAGGATCACTATTATCAGCATTGACTTAATGATTATGTCAATTATGTCGTTCAGTCGAAGTACACATACAGACAGCTGTTTGACAAAGATGAGGTATTACGACGGGAATCGATAAACGATACAGACGAGTGTGTGTGTGTTGATGTTTTTTGTCATCTGAAGTGGAAAAAATCTAGTTACTTTACACTTGACTGTACGGTTCTTGTCTGCAGAGTGGGCAATAATCAGTTTGTTGGTCTCTAACCATTTTACGTATCCAACATATTTTGAAGTAGCATAAAATCTCCCAGAATAGTGACCATGTTATTAGATGTGGGGTCTTTGTAGTCGGCAGTTTAGGTGTTTGTACTGTGTACCTTGTCGTTATCATCATCACAGCAGGTTTTGGTTATGGTCTCCGAATATATTTACTGCTCAAATGTACATGAATGGAAATTTTGGGGCTTTTAAAACGATCGTATTTGCCCCTTATTCAGCTGTAGCTTTGATTTTTGACGAAACGATTTCAACACAATGCATGCATTAGCTTGTGATACTTGTCTTGATCTACTGATCAGTGATGAGATAGTGACTTCGTTTTGTACCTCCATTTGTAAGTTGAGACAATGTCGTATGAAAAATACTCAGCCTCTCATGTTACCTGAATTGTCAACTGTTCTGTGTTCTGACGGAGGTTGAATTTGTTTTGCAACGGGCTAAAACAGACATTGGAAAATGAAGCTTCTCATCAGGAAATAGATATAAACCTGCTGATCGAAATGTGAGTTTTCTAATTTGCACATACTCTCAGAATGTTTACGTCTCTTCCCCTGTGTGTTCAAGCCGGGTTGAAAAACAACGGAAATGTGGATGTGGCCTGCGAGTTGATCCGAGCTGGAGCGCAGATAGACGCCTTGGACAACGATGGGAAAACCGCTTTGCATAACTGTATTATGGTTAACCACCATACACTGTGTGAAATTTTACTCAAACATGGTGCCCGGCTAGACCTGACCACAAATGTAAGTTATTTACTAGCAATTTTGTAAAATGCAGGATTCGATTAAATATACCGAATAACTATAATACACTATTACTGAGTTGTGCGGCCGTTGTGATTCTGTTGATACAAACCAGTTATGAAAAATTTGAACTTTGGCTAAATCCAAGCCACCGAAAGGAATCACTTATCAACACACGAGAGTTAATCCGACGTCTGAGCTGTAAATTCACGTTAGCAAGCAAGAATCTTGCATCTGGCCTCAGCAACCTGCCTATTCCATCGTTATAAAATCTATCATATGCACCAACCTGAAGCCTATTATCGCAGTGAGAAGCAGTTTTGCTGGAATCGCCTTTGTATGTCCAAACAGTTTTTTTACTGAGCGGTCCGTTCAGACGGCGGCAGCCGTTCGGATAAGAAAATCACACCAGCTATCTCTAGTGAATGCCTACTGAATACCTTCATATCTACTTACAGAGAACTCTGTCCAATCACTGTAGAAACCGGACAAATTTTAATCGGATGATGCTGCTTGTTTGCTTTTTGTTTTTACCTAAATTTTAAGAACTGACTTTCAAAAACCACCGCGTTTCCGCGAAAATTCGTTATGTCGTCCGCGGCATAGAGTTCTAATGCATAGGAATTCGTTCTGATTCACATTTCGTAGTTAGGTGCAGGATGGAGAGATTTACACTAAGCAGTTCCATGTCTGCTATGTTATGAAACCGTTTACAATACAGTAAGTGGAGATGAGTAATAAGAAGTTGAAAAGGTGCTATCAGAAGACATCTATTTCAGCACTGAAAACTGAAACACTTTGAAAAGAAGACCTGTCAGTTTTGCACACGTGGTAAACCAGCAGTGGTTCAGAGTGATTGCCAGCATACATTTAATACGAGTAGTCTCCTCCACATGCACAGATCTAGCAAGGACTTGAAACTCTACTGATTCAGCTAAGCCCATAAATCTCTACTGTACGTTCCATTTTAAACAAATGCCAACCGCAACGACGTTTCGGCTGAACTTTTAATCACTGGTTCATAACTACCAACTAGCCGCCAAATGTAAACGTATGCTGTATTCGTTACGGGTCTATTCCAGCCAGAATGGCATAAAACGAAAGATTTATAACAAATCTAAGTGATGTGTGCATCAAGTGGAAAGTCGATTGCAAATAATCTGTGTTTTATATCAAACGAACATTGTCTAAAATTAAACGTAGCTTTCTCATTCCCATGGATTTCTCAGTCAGCTCGTTTTGAAAACAGACATTTGATTCTCGTTTCGCCTTCGTTCGACAGCACCAGTAGTGCATGTGATAGGTCAGTCATGTCTAGTGTGAAGTCAGTGGTGCGATGGTCGTCTCGGTTGCATCATGAAAGTGAGATCAGAGTTCCAATCCCCACCGTGGCTGGAACATGTAATACTGATGGGCTTTAACAGGAATGAAACTTAAGTCTAACTGAGAAGCTTATGAGAATGCAGAAGCTGCGTTTAGTCGTGAATTATGTCCAACTTATGGCAAACGAAATTTCTACTAACTTACCAGCACTCCCTACATTATAAACACGCACAGAAAACAATATGAGTGATTCTAAGGAATGCTATTGCAATGTCTGTTCAGGGTTGTACTTGGCGGACGAGATGACACAGATAGAACACTGTGAAGGAGGGGATATAATGTCGTTATGTTATCTATTCCTAGAAAACTCGTTGTTTCCAAGGACTGAATCAAGGCATCAAATGAAAACGGAATTGTTAACCAAGTGGTTAGTACCCTTAAAACCCCTTCATTTTTCAAACTAACATCAGTAACCCGACTGCTATCGCGGGTTTACCCCTACTGGCTCGATAATAACCATAATAAGATCGATCTTTTGACAACACACAACAGTACTGAGAGTTTCGACTGGTTGGACAAATACGTCAAGGTGGTCTATGGTCGGTTGAACATCAACCGTTTCTGATAGCAGATTCAAGTTCTCGGTTTTTTGTCGAAACAGCGGATTTTGTCGATATGGCTTCCTTGCACCAGTGAACTCTCTTGTACCTAGTAGAGTAGTCCTGGTTCACCGTCCTGTTGGTTCTGGTTCTTGTTGCAAACGTAGACCATTTACCTTGTGTCAAATGCTGTAGGTCATGTTCCGTGTTGCCCCCTGTATTCTAGTTCGAATATTTCGATTCTCGTAGACTTTTTTGTCTCCCTTTACTGTATGTCATCCGGTTGGATCCTTAGCCACCGCTTGAACGCGACCTAAGCCGGCGATTTTCTTTCCGGTGCGTTCCGTTGGGTGTTGAGTGGGAGGGTTCCAGGAGTGCCTCGATGATGTCCTGAGTTGATTCATACCCTTGATCTTCAGAAGGGTTCGCTTATAAATGTTCGAGATTTGCTGCTTTTGACCGGTTGATTGGGGTGATAGGACGGAAATCATCATCATCGTCATAGCAGCCTTGACCCTGACCAAAAGGGATTACTACTCCTGAGTGTGTTTGCAGTTGTAACTGGTTGCAGGTAAAGTTGTTGAGTTAATCCAGGAGCTACAGCTTTTTCATCCTGTTTAGTTCGAGGAGATGCAGGTTGAGACGATCACCGTGATAAGAGGTGCCTTCCGTCTGAACGTTGTCCGTACTGATAATTTCGAAAAGCAGGCCGGAAACACTTCTAATAAGATATCTTGTTTTAAGTCAGCTTGTAGTGGTTAAGACGAGTTACTGAATAGACTAGGCAAATGTGAGCGTACCTCACTAGGCTACCGGTGATAACGAAAAGAACGAATGGAACAAAATATTTAAAAGGCTTCAGCAAGTTGCGGTAATCAAAGGAATGACTCACAGAAAATGTTTACAAGTGTTCAAAGTGACCACCACAATATCTCAAATTACCAGTATCCTGAAGTGGGTAATATTACAGAGTTGCCGTGGACTCCTGAAGCGCAATCCGGGATGTGACGACGTTCGTAGTACAATGGAGCTAAAAAATTGGATGATAGATCCGTGTAGTATCGTCAAACGACTGCGCAACGGAGAGAAGGGTAGACCGATGTGCACAAAATTTGTATTGTATCACAAGGTCACTTTTATCAGTTTGAACAAAATGCAAGGGTGATACGAAAGGTTATTGTACAGAAATGAAACATCGTTTGTAAACAAAATAAGGGAATCTCTACAAGCTTCAGGTCACTTCGGATTGTTCGATCGATCTTCAGGTATGATGCGAAAATCGAGTAGACATTGCAAGTTCCATGTTCTGTTTACAGCTGTTGTCTCTAGTTTGAATTTATCGAGACAACTGCACAGATGAAACCAAAACTTTTGATAAACAACGATCGTCCTCTTATGGCCACGTCATGTCTGTGGTTGGTCTGGCGCCAACACCTTGGTGTAACTGCCGAAGATTTAGTTCAGAGTTCTGCAGCATTCGGCCCAACATGCATGTCCTGACATCCGAATTCTGAGATGATATAACATTTGAACAGATCACCGACCATACTGCGGAGCTTGAGCCGTTCCTGCACTTAATGCCGGATTCCGGTGCAGGTTGCGAGTTCATTAGTGCATTTTCCACCCGATTGTTGCATTTGTATCGATTAGTGGACGGTGCGGACTGTTCGCAAATCATTTTTTTCAAGAGCTCGGTAATCTAACCAAACTGGTTTTCATTAGGGTTTTTGATGGGGCGAACTAATAAGTTTTTCATGCACTGCTGTGTCCAATTACCACAGAAGCTCCCTGGTTTACGGGCCTAATTTTGTTTAGTAACGTTAGTCCGGAAGATGTCTTCTGACTTCCTGAACCACGCCAAAATGTCGAACCCAATGCGATATCATGAGTAAACTACTTTGCTGTCTTTATCACCGTTTCCATAACAAATTATTGAAACCCATTCGTTCTGACGGACAAACTCTGAAATATCCAGACTGTGTCAACGCTTCAATTAAATCTTATCGCTGCGGCAAAACTGCTGAAACTGTTGAAACGTTACTACCACTGTGAGTTCAAACTCCTCGGTCGTGTCCAGCTTAATACCTTTCAGGCCAGGACGGCAAAGGAGAAAATTGGTATTGAAGTTTGGTCTAGGTCTGGGCGCCCTGGTAGTATCTCAGCCCACACACAACCGTGAATAATCATAACACATGTAATTCCATACTGTATCTTCAAACGTGTGTTCCGGTGTGTGGACTGCTGAAATTTCTTTCCCAACGAGACTGGACCTTGAGGCAGTGTGACGGCTTGCGCATCTCGATGACCTATTGGGCTAAACTGGATGTTGTGGCCACCACACCGATAGAGCCACTCATACCGGGCAGGCCAATAGGTAGAGGTCTGATAAACCAGTCTCCTGGTCCTCCAGGTTGGGGGTTGGAAGAATGTTGGCATCTTTTTCCGAAAAATGTGCCAGTTCTGGTACATTGCCATCCACCCGCTGCCTTGCGGTATAGGCTTTTGAGCCAAAGGCTTTGGCTGAGAACCCTAATCGTTCTCCTGTATAGGTCTAGGCACCCCGGCAGTATCTCAGCCCACACACAACCATGAATAATCATAACACAATTAATTCCATACTGCATCGGCCGTCTCGCAGTATAAACCGGGTCGCCCTATCCGCTGCATACAGCAGGGTGGATAGACGAAAACATGCTACTGCTGACCCCTCTACCACTGTCCTATCCAGTTTAGTTCTCAGACCCCTCCCAACCTCCATTTATGATTATCGCTCTACAGGTTCCACAACAGATGTAGCTAACCGTGGTAACAATGAGCCGGTGAGTTCCGTCTCTTGCTATTCAGCTTTAGGCCTCCCTCGTCCCTTGCTTAGACCTAGAATGCGAATCACTATAGGTGCCTTCAACGTTCGCACTCTAAAACAGATAGGTCAACAGGCCGCTCTTGCACGAAAGTTAAACACATTGCGTGTCGATGTCAGCTGTATCTCGGAAACTAGAATCCAGGACAGTAGTCAGCGTATGGAACTAACAGCACCCGCACTGTCTACCCGATACTGGTTATACACTTCGGGTGACTCCACACCCGCAGTTACAGGTCAGGCTGGAGTGGGTGTAGACCTCAGCACGACGGCTGCAGCTGCATTGGTAGATTGGATCCCTGTTAACACTAGACTTTGTGCCGTCCACCTGGCAGGTTCAATTGAGATAGTGTCACATCGGTCAGATAATGGCGGGCGATTGTTGCAGCTGTGCGCTGAGTATAAGCTATTTTTAGCCAGCACTAGTTTTAGGCATCGTGCCTGTCAACGCTATACTTGGCGCCCGCCTTCTCCGAATCAGACATGGTCTCAGATAGACCAACTAGCTGTTGGTTTTAGGTGGCGGGGTTCCATTCAAGACTGTCGTTCTTATTGGAGCACGTACTTGGACTCAGATCATGCATTGGTAAGTTGTCGTTTTGTTCCTACTTTTGCTGGTCAACGACCCCACCCACAGCAACGACTGGCTGTTGAGAAACTGGCTTTATCATCGGTAAAGCATGGGTACCAAACCAGCTTGGAAAGCTGCCTTAGTGGTACTCACTCCGAAGATCCTAGTAACTGCTGGGCGCAAATCGCATAGACTATTCAGAAAGCAGGTACTATAGCATGCGGCTTAGAGGTACAAAAGTTTAACAAACATTGGATTTCAGAGTAATCCTTGGACTTGTTAGAAGCCAAATGGAAGGTTCCTCCTGGTAGTTCACATAATAAATCTAGAATAGATATCCGTAGGAAGCTGAAACGTAGTCTAGAGCCTGATTGTGCGGTTTGGTTGGTGGAGACAGTTAAGGAAATGTAAACCGCTTTTGTCTCAGAGAACACCGGCAAACTCTTTAAGCTGATCCGTGTTACTGGTCCCAGGCGACCGTCTGTCAGTAAAGCTATCAGCAAGGCAGATGGCACACTAATTTATAATAAGTCCAGAAGGTTAAAGCGTTGGGTGAAACACTCTGAGGGTCAATTTGGCTGACTTCCTGCTTCCATTGTGTTGCCGCCAAAAACGTCTGACGTAGCACCCTGGTCGGTATATTTGGAACAACCCATTAAGACTAAGGTTCGTGAACGCATCTCCGCTCTCAATCGTAATAAGGCTGCTGGTTCAGATGATCTCGTGCCAGCACTTTTCAAAGAAGGCGGGGAGGCGTTAGTAGAAGCCTTGATCCAGCTGTTTCAACTTGTGTGGACGACGGAGGACATCCCTCCGTGCTGGGGTCACTCGATAATAGTTCTCGTAAGCAGGGAAGGTATCAGAGCTCTTACGAAAACCATAAGGGGATTAGTTAGACCCCAGTCATTTCAAACTTTCTGACGTCCATTATACCTTGTCGACTCAATGCAGCTCGTGAAGTAAGCATTCGGGAAGAACAGGCAGGGTTTCGCTTTGGGCGGGGTTGTATAGATCACATTCTTACCCTCCGTCAAATTCTGGAGCAGCGTCATGTGTACCGTCTGCCAACAGTTGTCGTATTCCTCGACTATAAAGTTGCGTTCGATTCGGAGAAAACGATCTACACTTATAGAGTCGCTTAAACGCAGAGGCGTATCGACCAAGTATATGAACATACTGTAGGCGCTTCATTCCCATACTTCGGCTCTGGCTAGGGTTTACGGTGAATTATCTGACAGTTTAAGTACCAGAAACGGCTTACGGCAAGGCTGTCCTCTTTCACCATTTATGCTCAATCTTGTCATGGATAAAATAATCCAGGACTGTCTGCGGCACTTGAATGATGTCGGCGTGAAACTCCTAACTGGTGGAGGGCTGACTGATCTTGGTTATGCTGACTACAATGTGTTTCTGTTTGACAACTTCCAACCGGTAAAAACAACGCTAGACGCAATTTTGCCTTCTGCTAAATGCTCCGGGATACGTTTTTCAGCCTCAAAGTGCGAAGTGCATCTGCAAGATTGATGTCATTACGTGAATTTAATGTTAGATAACTAAGCCCTGGAGGTGGTTGACCGGTTTGTATGCCTGAGAAGCTGCATCAGCGGAGGTGGCGACGGCGGAGGTGCACGTAATGAAAAAGAGGGGCGTATTTCCATGGCCAGAACGGTGTTTACTAATCTGAGACACATATGGCGACAGGAAGGTATCTATTTGAAGCTTATGGGTTGCGCATATCAGACAACAATGAGGGCTGTATTACAATACGGCAGCGAAACCTGGTCACTCAGAGTAGAGGA
>JTDE01003139.1:17132-29029 GCA_014338405.1 Paragonimus skrjabini miyazakii | reverse complement strand
CACACCGGCGAATGTTAGAAAATCTTCCGAGTATTGCTTACTGAGTTGCAAGCATTTAAATCGAGTATTGAACAATGACATACGTTCGCTGAAAATGCGCGTCCCACACTGTCAAGAGATCCTTAAAACACAACATGTATTACGACTAGGAGACCATCTAATTATTGATAGTATTGCTAAATTGATGTATTTTATATTGTAAAGTAGTGTATTTTTCACCCTAGAGTGAGACGAAACATTTCCTTCATAAAGTGATCCGGCATTTCGTTCCTCACGTTGTTTTACAGACTGGTTACGACGCATTCACACTTGCAGAATCAAGTGGCAACCAGGTTAGTTTTTTATTTATTATTAAAATGTCCCTACTTTAGAAATTGATTCAACTTATCAATGACTACTCGGAGAAGCGGAAAATTACGTAACTGACTTCTATGGACATATTCTACGAAGGCATGTTTGCCATATCGTGATCTTACATAATCTCACAATTATTTACACACTATTCTGCTACCATACCTCACAATTGAACAACTGGACCCCTGAAATTAACTTAACCATGATGATACACATCAATTCTAATCATTTTCGCCTACTATTTATTAGCGTTGCTAGAGTTTTCAAAAATATCTTATACGACAAACAGAACTTCTGGAACTGCACATACGTTCAATTTTACAAGTGTTTAACTTATAAAATCCCTTTCGGATGAACTGCTTGTATTCAGTCTCGGCACAATCGGATCCTCGTACAAAGTTATACACAGTGGGTTTGTATCAGCGCATTCTAGAGTTCATGCACACTTCGTTTTACTCTGGAACTGTCCGGGAACTTCGGATGCTGCTAGGTGAGCACTGTTCACATTCACTGTCAGCCTTCACTACGAGATAAACCTTCCCGTTACCCGACGTCAGAATGACACATTGGTTTCGGGCTTCGGTCTTTTTGAATCTCACCAGCGGTGTAGATTTTTTTACAGTACAGGTAACTTCTCGATTACTCTAAAGCGATTGTGACCAAACGTCCACACGTTTTCTTCCATGATTCACAAAATCTTTTGCTAATCTCATCACAGGACCGCTTAGAGCCCTACACGCATCAGCCAATTTGCTTTTTGCCTTACTCCGTGATCGACCTCTTAATTTCGGCGAGCATCGCTCAACACTCGCGTTGGCTGATTATTGTGATCCGCCGCACATACTACTTTTTAGCCATCCTAACACTGTGTTTCACGTTAAAGAAAAACAGCTGTGCTAACGTGGGATTCAAGAATACATATGCAGGTGACAACATCCGGCTTCGGATTAGCAGGCACGTGACCGTCATCACAAGGCGTTTAACCTGAAACAACTGCGGTTCAATTCGCATACCCCCTATTAAGTGTGAACCCGAAAGAATAAGATATGGCGGTGTGTGAGTGAAGGCCATGGTGACTGGCTAAATTGTAGTCTGGTACATAATTGAGGCCCTTGTTTCTCAAAACCAAAAAATGGAAAGATTCCAACCGTAAGACTTACGCTAATGAAAAAGATGTCTAAAATATATAAGAATTTTGCTACTGGGATCTATCTTAAATTTTATGTATGATATTAGGTATGATTAAAATATGTGAACTTTGGCTGAGAGTCAAACAAAGTTTTCAGTATACAGTTTATTAACAAAGATGAAGAAAGAAAATGATAAGAAGCCACCATGATACGTTTTGGAAAGTGAAGCCTAGTGATTTAGCAAAAGGCTGGGACTGTTGTTCGACGCAAGTGAAAAATGTATGATTCACTTAACCTAACTGTGCCTTAAGCACTAACTACCTTTTATTTAGCGGTTCGTGTGAGTAGGTCGGCAACCCTCCAATTCGAACTGGTCGGTGCATTCGCATCCCCATTCGTCGCAGCATCATATAGCTTAGTCACCACGAGCTACGGTGCCTATTGTTCCATTCCAAACCTCGCGCTTAACATTTTTGTCACACAGTTGTCGCTCACTGAACTTTTTAACATCTATCCAGGCCACTTTCCTCCACGTGATCAGGTTTACAGTTGTATCTCCTTATGACCTGTGATCGCTAGTACATCGTGAAATTCTTACTGGGAGGGCATCATAGTATTCACAACTTCAGGCCAAAAGGGTTCGGCTTACCTGTTTTCGGGTGATCTTACGAAACCTGCTTCAGAATACGTTTCTTAGCCACACAGTGTACTTGTTCTAGGCAATAAATCTAGTTTAGTATCTACGTGGATTGGATTTCGTCTGTAGCAACTTGATAAAGTATCTCGATGCTTGAGACCATACTGGACCACCAAATTACAAGGATGCGCCTTAGACTTGCAGACAAGACCAGCCCAGATAGTGCACATTTTGCTGATAAAGAGATTTTGTCCCATTGCCATACAACAGCGTGTGTGCAGTACCATGATCCTAGGGACAATCATTTTTGTCCTCAACTTCGAACTGTGGTGTTTCTAGATGCGTCCTCCGAGACACTCGGAAGTAACGCTAGCTTTGTCTACGCCAGCTCCTTATTTACGGTCCACGGACGGATTTGCCGACAGACTGTTATCCAATTAGCAGAAGCTTGAGGAAGTATTCACATTGTTTTCACTTATTTAAATTTCAGGTGTAGGCGTAACACATCCGCCGGGATAAAGTGCATATAAAGACGTTGTCTTACTGGTGTTGATACCAAATCCAAACATTTTGTCGAGGTAACAGTCACGAGAGCCGTGGCTGCGATCACCTGTAAACTAAATGGTGTCGGGAATAAGACACAGCGCCAGCTGCAAAGTTGAAATCACCAGTGGTCGATCCATACGACTGCACATTCGTCTTCTTACTCGCATACAACATTTTAATCAAATCAACGAACTTACTTGGACATCCAAACTTACCAAGTACATTCCATAATTCCTCATTCTTAACACAAGCAGAGAGCATAAACCGGTTAATTGCATCCATGGCCCTTCTCCTGGATCTGAAGCAGTGAACACCATGTTCAAAAGCAGTCCCGCCCCTCATGCACATTGGTTTTCCAAACGTGCATATTAAGTTGGCTGAGCAGGATGCTTGAAAGAACATGGCTTGGGAGACTGAGACCCCAATAACTGCCAGTGCTTTACTTGCTTTCCTTGCCTCTGCACAAAGGTACGATCAAAGCATCCATGAACTGTTGAGAGAATGCTTTCCAGACAGAGTTAATTAGCCGGAGAAGTGCACGTTCCCGAACACGGTCGCCATGCTTTGAAGATTCCCATCACAATACATCTTCGTCTGCAGCCTTTCCTTTTCGCAGTTGTCTAACATCCTACTGCGCTGCTATTAAGTCTGGAGTGAGAGCGAGTGACGCAGTGATATCTCGCTGTTACTCAGTCAATTATATCAACTGAATTTATTAGGTTGCCATAGTGCTTTTGTCAGACATTCATAATATCCCGTAGTTGTGGACAAGAAACTTCAGATTGTCTGTCCACCAACGTTTTACTAAATCGGACAGATGGATCAAACGTCTCTTTAGGAGAATCGTAGACACCGTTGTATTGTTTTGGCCTATTATGTAGAAAGTTAACTCTTCGTCCTTCTTTCATACTAGCCTCCAGATAGCCGCATCGTTATCAACCAGCCAGTTCGGGTGTTTCTAGCTCTGGATGCTGACTGTATCGGTGGCTTTTTCTGCCATTTTTTACTTGGGATATTTTTAGATACCACCTAAAGCGCTGAATATGGGGGTTTCTTTGAGAGAAATGACTGCATGTCAAACACCCATCCTCGTGTTTGTTTTCCAGTAGTTTCAGCACCCGTTTTTCTCTACTGACCGGAGAAGGTACAATAAGCGGGCTTACAAACATAAACAAATAATAGGATTCCTAAGAGATTTGCAGATCAGAAGAAGCTGCGAGAGCTTGTGTGCATTTTAATCTGTGTTGGACAGTTAGAAGAAAAAGACAAGTCGGAATACTGTTTTGGTTTCGAAGAGTCAGAGATACAGTGACTGTAAAAGGGAGCCATAGAATAATGAAAGGCGTGGAAACTCAACCAATGCTTATCAAACATACAACTGCACTATAGCAAACAACAAACAACCACTGGCTACCACCATCTTGGTCTTGTCCGGTTTATGTTCAATGCTAAATTCACCGTCATACGGTGAATAAACAAACGAGAAGGCGATTAAGCAACCAAGTGGGTCCGTTGACATGTGAGTCAAAAGGCAGACTATGCCTTGGCCTGTGACCTCTGGGTGCATGTCCTTTCGGCTTATTGACCCAGGCGTTACATCCGTGCGTGTGTGATTCGTCAATCTACTGGCATGATGTGTTATGGTGACCGGATTACCAACATGGTTTGAACTCTTAGATACGTAAAGTAGCGAAAACTTGACGATATTATCAAGTATATTGTTGGTAGCCAATTATGCTCAATGGTGTAAATGCTGTCGTTGTTTGGCCGAGTTGCCTGTGAAGTAAGTGCACTCAATGTCGTATGGCGGTGAAAGTTGCACTTACTTTCACTTTTGGCCTGATTATTTGTCTGCAAAGGTGTAAGCACCTTGCTGCCGAATGTTTGAATATGGACACAGATATTTTGGTTAGCTAGGTTCCCTCCCATCCCACTTTGTTTAGTTAGTTTCTGATCAGGGTTTGCTTATCTTCTTAATGGTTGTGTGGCAGTTAAACACCAATGAGAAACACCGCTATACTGCTGTTTATGGTGATGATGTGCACCCTCGAACAATTGTATAACGTCACCTAATATTGTACAAATAATTTTGCTACCATACGTTGCACTTTTTTCATGAAAATACTTGCAACCACTGCACCCCATTACAGTTAAAGAAAAGGTGCGTGACGCCCGCTGAGTCTTAATGATGCCATCACAACAATAATCGCGACACAGCTATCTCTTGGGTGTGTATTGGATTGTTTTTGCGAGAATGGGAACCTTCAGTCCTGGTTAGCCAAATTATTTTGCCCAAATATGGTCACTGTGGTATGCTAGCCAGTGGGTACATTCACCGAGCACGCGACATGCGTAAAACCATGGTCTACTGAGCCGACAGCCCTGTTTCTCGCAAAAACCAATAACGACACTGAGATACGTGATCGACATTGAGGACCCTTTTAACTTTGGATGAGACCCAAGTTATACGGTATAAATTGTCTTGCTTCTCCATATGCTAGTACGGAGCCCAACCGAACCCCGCTGGTAGTATACTGGCAGACGGTCCATCATAGAAAAAGCTACCTTGCTGCTCACCTGAACGGTTTCCCAAAACAAAGGTGCACAATCAGCATCAATAATAAAAACAGGATTGCTCAGTGAGACCGTCATTACACAACATTTTTCGTATCAGCATATGCACGTGTAGAGCAATTCATTATACCGATAGTGAAGGTGAATTATGACGGAAAGAAGTGAGACCACCGCTTATAAAATGAATATCTCAAAGGTTTATGTTCTACGATTAATTTGGGACTTCACTTTGACGGCTGGGTGAAATTGAAGATCTGCGGAACATCAATCAATTCAACAACGATTGATTGCCTTCAAGAATGTCGTTAATATTCTAACACCATTCTGTTGAACAGGGGAAAGGATGGTAACTGCCTTTGAGACCTAGCAAGAAGAAACCACAAAGGTGATGAATTTGCTGAAATTAAGTTGGCTTAAAAATCCACATGCATAAATGATCTGTGATTCAATACTGGTAATGTGTAATATGAACGCAACATAATTCGTAATTAGAACATGTTTCTTCAGGTTCAGCGGAGTTTTTCAGAATAACCAGAAACTTGGTTTGTTTGCTGCTTTCCAGGTTAACATTTGGTCCAGGTTGGGCATATACGTACAAGTAACTAGTTCAAAATATAAGGTGGCGCACAAAAAACGATGCAGACCGTTTGCCAGGGTTTATTCGCTGAGATGGACACGGCTTGTGAAAGTGTGGATAATGTGGAAACAGAATGAACTTCTTTTAAATAAAATGATAAACCTAACAAATGATCATCTTTGATGATGTTACTCATAGCCACTGTTGATAAGTAATCCGAGTTGTCATGGTCTCCCTTGAGATCAATCTGAGAATGTTCTCAATACCACCTCCATTTATTTATTTCGAAGTCACGTAGTAACCCTTGTGATGGAAACGAACATTTTAGATGCTCTGAAGGCGTACACGTTGAGCGCTATTCGACCCGCAGTTTATGTCTATGTGTGCTCAGTTCTACGAGGTGGCGCCGAGAAAGTGACACAAACTGTTTGTCAGGCTGAGAGGATTAAGTGTGCAAATGGACATGTGTACGCATGATGGCCCGAGGAGCCGTAACACTTTAGTATTGTCTGGAAGTGGACAAAGTAGTGTGCAACACGTTATTGGATTCAGGTCAGTCTGATATGCGTTCAGTGTCATGACGGATTGTGGTGACACGATTCACTGACCGAATATGGTCCACACAGAACTGAGAGCTTTCCGTTGTTCAATACGTCAGCTAGCTTTCTGCACAAGTATTCTGCAACGATGTAGTACTTGCACTTGCCACCAGTTTTTAACTGTTTCGTCTTGCTGGATTACCATAGCAGCTGACAAGTGGATTCCAAGTATTTATTAGAACAAAATCCTTGATTGATACCGCGTGAGCAACTTTCAAAATGCATCTTTCTGTGTTAAGAAATGAGACGTGGAATCCGTTAGTGACGCTCACTTTGTGACCTACCTCGAGTGCGTACTTGAAAATTAAACGAGATTGGGTTCAGTCTTGTGAACTCGCTGGTGCTCACTGACCCAGCTACCTAGCGATCACTTGGTCTTCAATGCATAACGCTCACTGACAATACAAAGTTGTAAACTACGTAAGAAGTTATTTTCCAATGACATTCTGATTTATCTTATTCTATGAGATCTATGGATGCATTACTGGCTGCATTGGACACGACAAAACACTCCTCATCAGCAGCAATTCTAACAAGGCTTTTTTCTACTACCATTATTAAAAAACGTCTGCTCAACTTGGGTAGCTGATCACTCTCAGAAGTGAATGGAAAATGTCTACGCTTATTTGCTGTTTATCGTTAGCACATTTTGTCACACTCGAGAACTTGCCGAGCACCAGGCTCTACGCTATCAGACAAACTGTGGGAGTGTACGTACCAGCTTCTTGCAGATTGAACGCACAATAGAGTAATAGTTTCTTCAACTTAACATAATATGCAAAATGTCGAAAATTGGTTTAATTAATCCACATAATTAATCCCATAATGTTGGAGTTTCAAGTGAGGCTAGGATCTCCCTTGTTGTTTTTTTCTGTTTGATGCGCTTCATCTGTGAAGGTGTCAGCCACGTTTAGAGCACTGCTGTCTTGTGTACCAGTATTACGCGGTGCAACTTGAGTGGCCCTATCAAAACTGGTTATTCCTGATATTTCCTAAGATAATCTGACTTACAAGTTATTTTGAAGGACGAGTTACTAGACAGTGTTAAGGACTATGACGATAATAATAATCATACAGAAAGTCACATCATTGGTGTCAAAATGACGTGTATGCCGAAGCTTAGTGTTCTGTATTTAGACATGAAAACGACCTTTTGATCAAGAAGTGATTTTTTTATTCAGATATTTAAAATAGCTTGCTAAAAGCATATATGTTTGAAATATTTCCACGGCTACTTGTGCACACTGGCACACAATTTTCGCAATGGTTAGCTTTGGAAGCACAACACGACAACCCGGTAGACTGATTAAGTTGATTGCCTCCAACAAAGGTGCGTTTCAGCCCGCATTCATTCTGTATCGTCGTCATCGGCGACTGATGACCCAACATTAGAATAAAATAGCTCAGGTGAACCCATATTTGATGAACCAGCTTAGTGAAGTTTAAATAGTTTACAGAAACAGTTCAGGCCACAGAAAACAATATACATTATTGATCGGTCACAGTGCACTGCTCATGGGGCCAACTCAGTATTATGGAAAGTTCTCTGTCAATTACTGACAGTTAAGTGTCAGTAAAATCCACCGATGTATTGTTGCTAGTGATGATGAGAATGACGTTGAGATTGTTCGTCCTAAAAGTTCGTCTTTCAGCTCTGTTTAGATCATTAATGAATTTTTTTACTCGAAGAAGTCCTTTGCCTATGGTCTGTACAACCAAACAGTGTGCTTGTCTCAAAATTGAGGAAGGAGCTTAGTTACATTTATTATAACAGATAGACTGGTGAATTTTGTGCCCTTTCAAAAGTGGAGAGCGAGCATATTTCAATAATTATTCAGTCTTTCAACGGTGCACCAACCTATCATACACCGAAATAATCTGGCTTAACAGAAATCCGAATTCCTCACCAAAATTTCTACAATTTATTACTTGGAGGAAATATTTTCTGGCAAGTAGCGGACAGGCAAATGACTGGAAAATAATTTGCCGTTCAGTGTCAACAAATGCAGCCACATACATTCGTCGCCAACACTGTGCTGATTACTACTTTGGCGACACTAAGCAATTCATACTAGTATACGGACGAGTCCTAAGAACCCCAGTGATAGACAGTCTGAGCCGGTCTACAAGCTATGAAGCCTAAAATGACCCTGAACATTTTGTGCTCGAAAATAACTCACACAATCCTGGAAACGAAAATTCAGACATATCTTTCTTATGTTAAGAAGATTTGACACTCCCTTAACTTGCTCAGATATAAACCAGGAAAATTCCACATCCAGAAATACTGGCGGAGCTAGTTCAGTTCTCGATTAACTGCAGGCACCTCAGATATATAATTCTAACCAACAAAATGCTTTACCATCACATCTCCTCCCACTAAACAAGGATGAACTTCTAGAGAATGACTCGCCGAATCAGTGTTCTAGAACAGATAGATCTTTTTTTTAGTCGGAAGTATCTCACAGTTAGCGTTCGTTCTAACTGAAACACAACGTTTAACTCTGTGGTCAGGGCTGAATCGGTTGAAAGTTTACAAATTTTACTCAGTCGATATATCCTGCACCAAAAGTTCCCTAACCACCATTCCAGCCGAATCCCATAGATCGTTAAATGTGCATATCTGACGAAGCGTTGTCGCAACATGTTTCACTGCTCATTGCTGTCATGAATGCACACTAGCAAGTTTTTTTACAGCCTTCTTTTATTCACTTTTATCCACTTTCTCTTTACTGTAACACATTATTCAATACAATTTTCTGCCGACTAACAAAGGGACAGGAACGTACAAGCAAATCTCTTTTCTGTCTCCTGCAACAACCCGTGAAACTTTGAACCAATAAATTAATGAATAGATGAGACTCTGGATTTCGGATGGATTCGGACCAGTGGCAACAACATCATACTCGGACGTGGCAAATGCTCTATCAACTCAGATACGAAGCAACGCCGAGAGCTCAGGAATGTTAGTCTTCGGACATAATTGCCCCCCAACCCACTGTGTTATGTGGAATCCTCCAAAGTGTGCAAGAGATGGGTTGTCCATGCAACTTTCCCCAGTCAGTTTCTGCTGAATTCCACCAAGGCCAATGATGGGTATTAAATCTGTACTGCTGATAAGTGGGTTGGCAGATTCGACAGTTTAGAAACGATCCAGTTGCTTACGTGTAAGGTTTCTGAGCTTTCGGCGTAGTGTGCAGCACAGCCGCGTCTGAACACGGTGTTCCTGAAGTTGGTTCAAATCTAGCAGAAGACTTGATTTTTGGTGATTTTATGTCTTCTAGGCAATCATATCCGCTAAACTACTTCTCAGTAAGTAAATAAGTAAATAAATAAAATAAATAAACATCCGATGAAAGGTAAGCAGTTTTGGATTTTGTAAACAGAACATCAGTCACAATTAGTCGCAGCTTCTGCATTCCCCTATACTTTTCATTCAGCCCCTTTCAAAAACAAACATTATACTTTGGTTTCGTCCTTGTTTGAGCCCGCCAGTAGTTCATATCCCTGTCAAGACTGCCAAGCCTGGACTCAGACTGCGCTCCACTAACATAAAAATACATTGCATTTAGATCATGTTATCATCACAAGATAAATACTTCCCCGTGCACAGCTTCAGTTTATATTTTAGTGATATTCCGAGTCAGTGTTACGCAAGTGTTTGCAGAAACGAAGAAATTATACTGTTTAACGAGTTGAGAAAAATACGTCTGACTTGCACAGGGAGTATTTATTCATGGGATCAACGAAAGCTTTGGGTGACTGTGTACTTTCGTTACTCAACTAAGAAGAAAATGATTAGGTTGCCCGATCGCCTCTAGAGGAGATACAATTACTGTCTGTTAACTCTAATCATTACTCACAAGCGAAAGTGATTCACACATGATAATTCGGTCGTGCCTAATGTGAGGCCAATGGCGCAGTAGTAAACACGATTGCCTCAAGAACAGCGTGGCCGTGGTTCTAGTCCCGGCAGTGGCGATGATATGCACAACTGACGAGCTTTAATGGGAGCGAAACTCGAGTCTAGTACTTCTTTTCGAAGGGGGCCGACTGGGAAGTCTATGGGAATGCGACAGCTGCGATCAATTGTGGGTGTTGTTCAATCTATATCAAAATCAAAATCCCCTACTACTCATCAATAAGAGGAACATAGCAGAGGTACACAAATTTTGTCAGACTTTTGTTAGAATACGATCATTCTGGGAGCTTACTTCACAGTGAAACACAAAAGAGAAAAGGTAAACTGAGCTTTTCTTTAATTGTGCTAAATTCAAATATTTTGCGCACTCCAGTACAACTCATAACAGTGCGACATCAGGTAAACAGGTCGATACCCTTAGAACACCAAGTGTACGTGGGGCCCAGGGTAGCTTATCTGAAACTTGGATAATGTCATCATCTTCTTCAAGGAACGAGGTCCACGTTTAAGTTCTTCACCCTAACCCTAACTCATTAGGCAAGAAAATCAGTTTATGGTCAGTCTCCTGGATTTGAAGAAGTATTTTAAATACAATGGATATGCTAATAGGAACTCGTAATTATAACGGGTCCCTTGCAGTTCTCACTTTTGGCTTAACATGGTAGTCATGGTAATCCTGATACTGTTAAAAACTGTTTCATTCTCATTTAATGACAGTCTATTCAGCCATTTGGTTCAGTTGTGACAACACATAAGTGGCAACATTGCTGACAGATTAAAAGTTTCAAATGCAATAAGAAACAACTCAGAGGAAATATTATGAGATTAAGTAGTGATCACTCAATCTTTTGGACTGACCGACACTTGTGTTTATTGTGTGGATATCCTTCGAGATATGGAATAACTCGCAATATATGAACAACTTTGTGTAAAAAAAATGCTTAAAAGGTTATCTATTGTTGCTAAAGATTGTACATGTGGGGACATTTACATGAAAACAATAAGGCAGTTCAGGATGAAATTTATTTTCGCTTTTATCACTAGTGTCGGAGCGATTAGAAGCAAAGTATTTCTCCCGTAAGACGGAACAGAGTCAGTCTGTTTGACACAGAGTACCACTTGGGAATGCGGCACAAAATAGCAGTGAAGTGAAAACAAACCAAACGCTCGATAGCACATCACGTACTGTAATCTGTTAGGCGTTTCGGCCAGTGTACAGACCGCCCTCTACGTGTGGTGCGTTGCTCACGAGTAAAGGGGGGCTGGGCTGCAGCTGGATGTGATACTGTCGGGGGTGGGGAGGGGATGCTTTCAGTCAGCATCGTGTTAGGTGGGTCAACATCCTTCTCTGTGAAGGCTGGTTTTAATCGGTCAGGTCCGGAAACGTCCTTCATCTCCTCACTGCACTGCTGGGCTGTGGCCATTTTAGAAAAATCAAAGGAAGGAGGTGATTGGACTGAATTGACACCAGGTCGTGATAATGTATCAGCAACGATATTGGCGTCACCACGTCGGTGTCGGATGTCCGTGGTGAATTGAGAGATGTGGTCCAAATGTC
>JTDE01003138.1:64013-74145 GCA_014338405.1 Paragonimus skrjabini miyazakii | reverse complement strand
TCATGCCGTATTTCGACTGTCACGGCGGGCCGTCAATAGTTGGAATGCGCTACCAGCGCAGGTGGTTCTAGTACCCAATGATGTGGGCTTCAAGAGGCTCCTAGATGAGCATATGATGGCGCGCTGGAAGAAAGAGGATAGTTAACCCTGTTGGCTCCGGCGTCGAGACGCTCAGAGAAGAGGCTAACACAGTCAGCGACTTCTGCCTTCTATCAATGAACAATGAACAATGAAAATCGCTGAATCGCTGTATCTAAGAGGATAAATTGTCCAATGGGAAAATTGCGTTTCAAGGTCACCCGCCGTATTATTAATTGAAATTTTTGAGTGTTCGGACGGAAATGTCCTCTTTTTCTGGTCATTAATGACACGAATTTGACGCTTGTGTATATTCCTACTGGACGGCGTACGTTATGGTAGTTTAACCTAGTGTGGTATTATAAACGTCGGCAAAGGACACCAAACGTTTAAAATGTATCGTACGATACATTTCAAATTTCATTGGAAAAGAGGAAGATCATTGATTTTAACCTACACTAGGACCAACAATGGTGATTATCCTCTAAAAAAAAAGAACAAAACCCACCAGAGTGCAGAGGTTGAGTGACCGACTTGTCCTTTGGAAAGCAGTCCCGTTCGTTTCATGCAAACGATAGATTAATGTCAGTCAGCAATAACAGAAAAATCAACTAGTGTCCTTAGAAATACTGCGTTTTATTCTGTCGTAACATTGCATTCACTGTGATATTTCATTCGATAACTCAGTCCCCTTATTCAGTTGGACGTGGAATCATCTTCTGCCGACAAGACATTTTTTAACTAGTACACTTCATGCTAGTTTGTGTGCATGAACTTGTAAGCCGTGTGCATCAGGTTCGTTAGTTTGCTTGTTTTTTATCCGCTTTTCTTGTTGCATACGGTTTAAAACTTATTTATGTAAACGGACGAATCACGACACTGGGTCCAGATGTTTGAGCCTTCTACGGTTTCCCAGGATGGTTCTGTAGTGTATGCATCACTTAGAATGCGCAAATACAGAACCCGTGGCCACATTTTTCTCGAGGAAAAGGATCATCTTGCGTAACAACACTTATAATAACCCATTACGGTGGCATGCAGTAAAACAATGCCCTTCTCACTGTTTTTTCCATCACTAGTGATTTCATTTGGAGAATCATATACCTGCGAATTCCGTAAATTACAACTAACCGTTACACATTTAGTGCCAACTACTTCTCCACATCCAGTACGTTCACACGTACACTCCAATACTACATTTCATTGAACTGCGGCATGCTGATAGCACGTACGAATCCTGTTCATATCACCGAAAAAATGACACTGCACTTTCACCATTTTTTGGGATATCAGCCGTTCTGTACACTACGAACAATCTGTCGACGCCCACGCGTGTGTACATTCCTACTGGACGGCGTACCTTATGGTAGTTTGACCTAGTGTGGTATTATAGATGCCGGCGAATTTGACCTATAGGTCTCTGGAAGTAGCACATCACCCGTTGTGCTCAGCGAGGTAGAAGGCAACACACGGGTGTGAGCGATAATAAACCGAATGACCCAAATACAAATGGAGAACTTTTCAACAAAATGGAAGGCTTCGGTGGAGACCGAGGTAAAAGGGAAGAAGGCGGCTACGAAGTATAATCATTCGCCAATTTTGTGCACTAAGTTGGAAGATAAAACTGTTCTCAGGGTTCAAGTTGAACTAGATATGCAGTTCAACTTGAACCCTAAGGGTAGTTTTATCTTCCAACTCACCCCACTACTAGCTGGGTGAGTTGTAGAAATGACAGTCGTAAAAGCAAACATAGGCGACAGACGGAGGAAGAAAGCGGAAGAAAAAGTAGTATGTAACCGGAAGTCGGTTAAAGAGAATTTTGAAGGAGGAAGGAATGAAACTGGGAAGCCAGAGGGGCTATTTGAGGGTATTTGTTTGAAAGTGGAAGTCCGAGGTCAAAGTTTTACTAAAGTCCATAACCAAGGAGAACTTTCGGTCAGGGCTATGTTAGGTCTTGAAAATAAAGAGGAATTAGCCCTTAGTGGAAACACGAATGTCGTCATCAGTGGCACCACTGATCCCATTATGAAAGAAGGTAAAAATTTCACCTGACGATTCTCGAGAATCGTCAGGTGAAATTTTTACCTTCTTTCATTGCCACGGGATCCTGTGGCAAGGAAGCATTTTGTAACGTCTGGCTATTGAACAAATAATGGGATTGGACAAGTGGAAGGTGAATACATACAGTCCCATGCTGGCTGAGTTCGCTAACCCCAGGCTCCGAGACACGTTCCTAACGGCGGCAGGGCTAGTATGCACGGCTATTGAAGGTCGAATTACAGGGACACCAGGTGATTCGACAGAGTGAAAAAATACTAGTCGTCCCAGTGATACTGAATTTTCCATTGGGGCGCAGCGGTACGTCGAAGATTTGGGAATACGGGTACAGCTACCAAGACCACCTGTGGAACAAGAAAATTGGGATACAGGCGGAAGATTGACTCCCATTGTAAAAGCTTCCCTCCGTAAGAAGTATGGATCGTTCAGCCTGGAGCTTGGAATGAGTAGAGGAGTGCTCAGATATAATGCCTGAGCCATGGGCTTCCCCTGGATTCAAGGAAGTTAAAACGAGTGGCGGCCGTGAGAAGTCCCTGACAGTTTTGTATACCTCTGCTAGTAGTCTGAGGAATAAATGGAATGAGCTCTCAGGGGAACTAGTAGGGGGAGATGTCATTACGGTTACTGAGACCTGTTTACGAAGAAATATGTCCGTCGATAATATTTGCTCCCGAAGATATTTGATCAACAGGGTAGATAGAAAAGATGGTAGAATGGGTGGGGGTGTTCTGTTGTTATGGCCATCGCCGTGAAGAGGAGTTGAATGTGAGGGATGTTAAGCTGTTCCATGACAGACGCAGAACAACGTTGCTGTTCCTGTGCGTCTATAGGAGCTCCTCTTCTACTCGAAAGAAACATGAACAACTCCTCAGTGTTGTTAAAGGTAAGCAAGCATGTCACGGCGACTCCTTTTAGTAAGAGATTTCAGTGCTTCCGAGGTGGATTAGAGATTGATGCATACTGCCAGTGGTACGTTTGGTGAAGCATTGTTAGACCTCCTATTGAACACGTCAGTGAAGTAACTAAGTGGTAGGATGGTCAAACTGCTACAGTTTTAGACCGTGTTATAACAAGAAAACCCAGTGATATTTTGGACTTGAAGGGCGGAGCACCTTTGGGCAAGAACAATCATGGAATCATACGTCTGCTGCTTAGTTATGTCTACGCTAATCCCCATATCGTGTCGTAGATCCTTTAGAGATATGAATATGTAACAACTAAAATCGGGTGCGAAACAGTTAGGTGGGGCAGATTGTAATGGCACCAGCGATGTCAACATAGCCTGGGTTACAATTAAAGATAATCTGATGCAACTAACTGGCACGCATGCACTATTAAGACGTAGTCGGCATGAAGGTAAGCCTCTGTGGTGGAAAAGTAGGGTTGAAAAGGCGCAGAGGCGCAAAAAGGAAGTCTGTGTTGCATACAAACAGTTGGGGCTGTATATCGGATTTTTTCGTTACAAGACGGCTACAAAGATGCATTCTGAAGTATCAAGTGAATACAAAGTTTGAAACAAATCTGGCGTAGAACCTACATAAGAACCCGAAGGCCTTCTTTATCTATGTCTAGGCCAAAGAGGCCATTAGGAGAAGACTGAGTAGCATCTTAGATACTGTGGGCAATGTTATCAAATCACTGCCACGAAAGGCGAAGGTTTTTCGAGACGACACGCATTCCGGATTCTGGAACTACCGCAGTCGGATTCAGCACAGGGACTGCTAGAGGATCCGTGATGGAGAAAGTTGAAATAGGGTAAGAGGTTAAGGATAGATTGGGTAGACTAGACTTGAATAAGTCAATGGGGTCGGACTGTATCCATTAAAGAATACTTAGACCTCTCAGTGATGTTTTGCAGGAGCCTCTCGCATGTTTAGTCTTAGCTTCCAAAAAGCCATAATCCCAGATGACTGGAGAAGGACAGGGATTGTACCTGTCAATAAGGAGGTAAGAAACACGAGGTGGGTAACTACCGACCAAGACGTTTCACATCAGTTGGCCTGAAACTGCTGGGAAGAATTATTAAGGACAGGATTTTGAGGCACTTTACTGAGAATAGGCTTCTTCCCACAGACCAGCATGAGTTCGTGAGGTATGGGTCTTGTCACACCAACCTGGTTTGCTTCGATGAAATCACAAGGGGGTTGAATAAGGAGATAAAGTTCAGGTTTGCTACTTGGACTTCAGGAGGGCATGCGATTCAGTGAATCACCGATTACTAATTGTCAAACTAGAGACCTTCGGTCTTCCTCCAGGGCTGCCAGGTTGGATACATGACTTCTTGAGGGATCACACCTTTTATATAGAAATAGCAAGGAAAAGACCCACAGAAGATGTGGTTAGTGGGGTTCTTCAGGGATCAGTGCTTGGACGACCACTATGTTTGATGCTCATCAGGGATTTCACTAAAAACCTACAGTGCCCCTGCTACATCTTTACTAATAATGCGAAGATTGTGGGAAGTCTTGACGTCACGCGCAAGTAGGTGGACCTGAATACTCTTCGGAGATGGTGGATGGCAGCTACCCTTTGAATAGACAAGTGTAGTCAGCTGTTTGTTAGGGAACAGCCAGGGTTGGCCAGATTTTTTGGTAAAGAGGGCGAGGAGAAGGACCTGAGGAGGGTAGAAACAACCGAGGACCTGGGAGTGCTCACAAAGAGAAATTGAAGTTTCCAAACTGTTTAGAGGCGACCAGGGAAGGAAATAGAGCGCTGTATATGTTGAGGTAGACGTTTGCGTCCAGGAGTGCTGTTGCCCCTTTATAAAGCGTATGTGAGGCCACATCTGGAATATTGTGGGCAGACCTGGAGCCCGTATATGGTAAAAGACACGAAAGTACTCGAGAAAATTCAGAAGCGTTTTACAAAGCTGCTGGAGGGAATGCGGGGTAACTCGTATAAAGACAGATTAAGAAAACTTGTTTTTTCTTTGGCACGTAGGAGGGTTAGAGGGGACCTGATGGAAACCTTCAAGATTCTCAAGGGTATAACCGGAGTTGAGGTAGAACATCCGTTCAGTCTGCATACAAATTCATACCTCTGAAGCCACATCCTTAGGTTGGGGAGTAAGAGAGTGCTACATCGACTGTAGCTAACTCCTTCGTATGTCGAGTTACCAACCGTTGAAACATGCTTCCACAGTTTTAAATATTTTCTGACAGCGTGAGGGAGTTCAAAAGAAGGCTTGATGAGAGTTAGTTATTTTTCTTCCCAGACCTTTTGTGGGAAGTTCGTTTGAGTGAGTCTCTTTAGTAAGTTTCTTCCCGCAGATTTAAGTCAGTCAACTGATTTGTCATTATTGTTCTCTTTATGTTATTCGCCGCTTTTGTTTGGTCGTTTATGTATTTATTTACAAAGTTAGTCTTAGTATCCGAAAGTATAGGTCCTAGGAATCAAACCCATGTTCGTCTTGTATTTTTCTCTTGTTTCACGTATTGTGTGTATCGGTGGCGGCTGTGAACTTGTGTTCCGATGACACTGATAACTTGAACTCTCCAGCTTTCATCTGGTAGCCTTCATGATTACTCATGGAAGTGTTATGTCCCTGAGTTGTTTAACAGATCAGCTAATCGTATATTCAATCACGCGACTCGAACTGAGAAGACAAACAAATCTTGACGGAATGTTTATCGATTGGAAAACACGTTGGGAGATGGACGCTGAGAGTGATGCGATAAAACGATTAGTCCACAGTAAATGAAGCACCAATGGTGAGCTACAATGCAAATGAAAAACAATTTAAGGGTGCAGTAAATGGATGTAACTCTTTGTTTGGTGGTTGTCCACCTAACAGGAAGCGAAGAATTTCTTTTGTTATCGTCGCATCACTGGGCACCATCAGAAGCTCACTAGTGCAAGAAACTTGACAATTTCTGGCTCAACCCGCTTCGTCCTGGAAACTGAGCCGTATTACAGCACAGTGCGAGAAACGATGACATCGCCGTAATCTACGAGGGCTCACAGGGAGCTCAGAGCACCTTGGACAGATTAAAGGCTTCAGTTAATCAGTTTGGTATGGCCTTTTTACCTGTTAACTGCAAGATGCTATTACAAGATCGACAGGACTCTGTGCCTGCTCCCACTCTTGGTAATGAGCCGTTAAAGGTGGTTGAGATGCTTATACACCTTGGGAGTTGTTTCAGCACCGGTGGAATGTCTTATAAGATCACAAATCGCATAGCAAAGGCTCGGATGGCGCTTGCCAACTTACGCCATCTGTGGCGTCCGCATGATCTCAGTCTTCTTGTGAAAAGCCGGATGTACGATGTCACCGTAAGGGCAGTCCTATTATACGGCTCCTAACATTGGTCCATTCTTGCGGAGGTTGTTCACAGAATATCCATCTTCGACTCTCAGTGTCTCCGAAGCATTAACGGCTTGTGGTGGGAACACATCATGTCAGCAGTGACGAAATTCGCCGAACAGAACGGATAAACTCTGTTGATCTCCAAGTATATTGGTCTCGTCTCAGGCTTCGTTGGCTTGACCCCGTTTTGCGAATGCCAGCCCACTGCCTGCCACATCATGCCTTGTTTGCCAGGTTAGGCTGAAAGCGGCAGCCTGGTGGTCAGCACATGAATTGAGTTTCGTGTGTGAAGAAACTCACTCTGAAGCTCACTTCAGGAGGGTGCTCCCGGCTTTCTGGCTGAAGTCCGAAGGACTTTGGGCACCTTTGTTTAAGAGCATTGTCTGGCATATCGAAGAACAGAAATCAATGGCGCTCGTGTTGTGAGTCCGTGTGCACCGTTGTACTCTTCTTTATTCCTCTACATTTCTCCCTCTTCACCTTACACATTGCTCTTTCCCTTCTCCGAATATTGTGGCACGTCTGCTACTTCATACAGTCCTTGACGTGGTTTTATATATATATATATATATATATATATATATATATATATAAGGTATTTAAGAAAAGGGCACACTGAGTCATGTGTTGACTTTTGTTCGCAACGCACCAGTAAACAGCGACATCCTCGCTGGAGACTTCCGATAATGTTGAGACGTTCTTTCCTGTAGAATAACGCTTGCAGCTTTAAAAAAAAAGTTGTCTAATCGAATTCGAGGCCTCAAGAACGTACTTTTAGAACGCTGCGCTTGACCGTTTCTGTAGGTGCGTTAGGACTAGTTACAACGTCTCGTTGTTGAAAAGTTATGAGTTTGACGTAAGCGCTAAACCGTGACTGATGTGTATGTGTGGACGCATACTAAACAAAGAAACCAGCTGTCAAGAACAGTTTGTCACATTAGGTGCAGTCGCACTGTAACGTGCGAATGCAATTGCGAGTAAATGTTGGTCACAAATCACTGAAACAAGAGGACCTCTGAAATCAACACTGAATCTTTCAAAAGGTTGAGGTTTTGGCAGGCCTGAACTCAGGTGTTTCAGGGATGAGTGACATTTTTACAGTGCAGAACACCTCATTCGTAGCCATCACATGTACATATCAGTGTTCGCTGCAAGAGACACTATTTCAAATGTTGCCATCACTCGTTTCACATCTGAAAAAAACTACTCACGTGACACCATACTAACTGGCGATTTAAACGATCAACCTGGTTATCTTTCTCCAGATCAGAAACAGTTGAGTGATATATTTGGTGTCTGAACACAACGCATTGGCAGCCATGTGTGACTAGCAGTAGTATGTGCATCTCACATTGTCCTGTATATGGAGTGCCGCAGTTCCAGACAGGTACAAGGACCGTGTTATTTGAAGACCGTCCGGTGATGTTTAGCCATGGATACAAGTTGGTCACATAGCAGTCAGCTACAGGTGAAGCCATTCTGTTACTACTATCACACATTTTAGAATCACCACCCGAACTTGAATCATGCTACTGTCCGTGGTTTTGCCGTTTCGCCGTGTGCGCCTAACTGTTGAATGGTTAACTGGCGTACGAGCGATGAGACTGTGTGGGGTGCCTATAAGAGGACATTGACGAACAACTTACCCGATTCGAATCAAGTGAAGGAATCTAGTGAACACTGGGGAAAAGTCACAGCAACTAAGAAATTTTTTTGTGAAAAGGTGTGTTTCGTTACAATTGTAAAGTTGCGACAGGACTGAATTTCTATCACACCGATGAACCTTATGAGTACGCGTCGCTGTATCCCGCCTGACTCTGAACAATACGGCGACTACCAAGAATTTAAACGCAAGCTAACCAAAGGCTTGCGTAAAGATCTCGGTTATCGTTTGGTGGCTTAATCGTGAGAGAATGGGCAAGCTTTTCTGTCTTAAAATAACGAAATGTAATTTCCCCTATTCATGGTTATTACTGGCCCTCGAGTTGTAATTGAGACAGTATTTGAAGAAGATGGTTCTCTCATCGCTCGCCAGTCGCGTCGACTTTGCAGTTGAGTTGAACATTTCAAGGACTAGTTCGGTTGACCTCAACCGGGCCATATAGACGACTGGATTTGAATGGCCTTTTATTACGTTCCAGAAGGCACCCTGTCAAAAGCAAACGTGGCCTTGAGGCTTAAGTTCTTGAAGTGTAACAAGGTTCTAATCAGATGTCCTGTCACATTCTCATTTCAGGGATCATCATCATCGTCTTCATAACAGCCTTAAGCCTGACCAGAAGGTACTGTTGTTCGGGCTGCCGCTCATCTCAGTAATGACATGGGACATCCTAGAAAATGTTACTGGAAAGGTTAATAATAATAATAAGAAGAAGAAAAAAAATGAAGAAAAAACAAGCTTAAGAGCTAGAAATGGTGCAAATGCAGGCACATTACTAACGGCGGCACACTGCAATTTCAAACTGCGTTTCTATCCAGCAGTTTGAGTGATCACGTGGACCCCAGCCAGGTAGGCAACACCTACCCACTTTGTTCAATGGACCAGTCAGAGTCTTTATTATTCGTGACCACGTTGTTACTTGACCTCCACGCCGTTTTACCCAACTGTTGGTGGCTTCAGTATGTAATGCCTAGCACAGTGAACGTTCGGCTGACATGCGGAGTACGTGACCCAACCAACACAGGCTGTCCAATGTGATTAGTTGACCAATTGATCGCGCATCCCGAACGTTCCGCGGTACGCGTCGACGAACGGCCATATTACTCACGCGATCACTCCACTTGATGTGAGCTAGTTGGTGGGTACATCGATGGTCGAACACAGCAAGTCTGTTGATAGCTTCGTTTACAGACAGGCCGTTTATGAACCATAGAGCAAAACAGAACGCACACTGGTACCATGTGCCCTGCCATTTAGCAACAACCGAACGTTTTTTGGACACCAGAGCTGATGCAGATTGGCGAAGACAACTCGTGCTTTTTCTGTCCTCGCGCAGATCGGACTTTTGAGTCAGAGACTCGTGATGGGTTCCCTCAAGTCAACCTCCTTCCGCGATATGAGCGACCGGGTAGTATCAGAAACTATCATCTTCCCGAATGACATTTCAAAGGTGATGGGGAAAGGTTAATCTCATAGCTGACAAAATTCTTTCAAGCGGTTTGAAAAACTGAAACGGTACCTCATGACTGTTGCCTACAAACAACAATTCTCATTTTAAAGGTTGGGGCCCGATGCCTGAATAGCAATCACAGAGGCATCGGTTTAATTTCTGTCGCAAAATGCGAGTGTCGATTTGCCCCTTGCAGTAGCTTCTGTCGTGAATAATTGATGGAAACCCATACAAGGAGCGATGTTGTATCTTGTAGTGTCTATCCCATTGAGTAAAGAGGGGTAGGTGTCGCGTCGGTAGATGTCGAGCGTTCTCACGTTCGCCGAAATCGCTTTTCCGAAACTATCCTAGATGACGACTTGTCGCTCAGTGGTGCGCCCTACATTAACGACATTTCTGATTCCTCTGTTTATTCCTGCTTCATCTGTTTTGATGTTTTATTTTTTTTCCTGAAAATTTCTGCGATGCTGCACATCACTGTTGCTATAAGTGGCAGCTCGATCCACAGTACCTTCATATCACGCTCGTGGCTGTTATAACTGAACAAATAAATGTGCGCTGCGTCGCCAGTAAGATATAC
>JTDE01003138.1:40626-63913 GCA_014338405.1 Paragonimus skrjabini miyazakii | reverse complement strand
CATCACCAGGCCGTTTATCCTTAAGACCTAAAGTCATGACTGAATTGAACGTTAAAACCACCAGAAATTGCACGGCAAAATAAACGTGCCTAACAACGTCCAATGTCGTTTGTGGTTATAGCAGACATGGCATCACTAATGAACGAGTGCATCAGGTAGGCTAATTTTTCCACTGACTCGAGTAGCACAAAATACGGATCATTTCGAGACAACTGTGCAAGTTGCAATCGACGCCTCACTACTTTGACTACCGCTTCGGCCTTGCCATTCGACTGACTGTAGTACGGACTGCTTGCATGATGCTGGAATCGCCATTTTTTATTGAAGGTTTTAAATTCAACGTCAGTGAACTATGATCCGTTATCTGAGATAAAGCTCTCAGGTACGGCGAATGATGAAGCCTGTGTTCAGAATGTGTTGACGACAGCGTTCGAAACAGTATGGCTCAGCCATTTCAGCTGGTCGAGATCAGTGAAATGATAAATTGTGACCAAGCATTGTGTATTGTTTGATACAAAGATGTCCACAGCTATTATTTGCTAGGATATTTGAGGGATTCGATACATAAGCATTATTCCCTTAGTTTGCTTTGAGTCAGTATTCCGACACGCGACACAGTCTGGTATGTACTATCTTACGGAAATTGAGATCGATAGGATTACTCCTCAGTTCATTACTGAATGTGCCACGTGAGAATGTTCCATCTTTCGCTGAAGCGTTCTCGAAATTACAATTCTTTCTCTTTCGAATATTAAACCGTCTTCCTGAATAGATTGATCATGATTGTTAAATAATATTGTTAGTTCTCCTGGCAACTTCTTCATGTTGTGTGACCATCCGTTACCGATTGTTTCAGCCGGTCATCATAATGTCATGTGCCGTTGCTTCTTCTACGATTGTGATTAGGGTGATTCCCGATACAGTATAATCTATAACCTTAATAGCAATGGAAGAATCTATTTCACAAGCTCTGAACATTTTACCAGATATGTGCATCTGGGTGCTCGGCTAACAGATCAATTGGATTCCACATTATCACATTGACTAGCATTTTTTATAACCATCTCGATGCAGCAGATAACAGTCTCTTCACTATCAAAACTACTGTTTATGGTCGATATGAACTATTGTATTCTGACCACATGCATAAGTGCTAAACCGTTCTAGGGTGAATATCACCACTAGCATTCCCTTCTCAATTTTCACATAGTTCTGCTCCGTGGCTCAAATACTACTTTTTCGACATTCCAGTCGTCTTCCGTTCTGTAAGAATGCCGTCGTGAGATCAGTCTCACTGTTAACACATGGAATAACCGGAGGTAGTGTCAGGATGTGGTAGTACAATACATGTGTCTCGGTGATAGCTCGTTTTATTTTAGTGAATGGTGTCCCTTGTTCTTCCTCTCCAGTCCATGTTATTTCTTAATGAATCGAATTGTGGATGGGTTGCATCATGCTGGACACATTCGGAAGAGTTCGGCTCAAATAATTGACCATATGATTCAATCGTGGTACTGCTTTCACATCCTCATGAGCTGGTCAGTCCCTTCTCGGGGTATATATCGAGTCCGCTTGACACTGCCAAACGTCTGTAAAAAGTGACCACCTTTAGTCGAGACGCCACTTTGTCGAGTTGAACTTCGTGATTGACGCAATGTTTTAAAAATGTGTCCAGATAGTCGAATATGGTTCTCTGTAGTTCCTCAAAAATTCAACACGTCATCCGGGCCACACATGCATCCTCTCAATTTGTCAGGCGTCTGTATTAAGCGTTTCTGAACAATTTCGCTGGACACATTCAGTTCGAACAACAAACGTAGATAACACGAACGTCCAGACGGAATTCCAAATGTGGTAAATTAACTGGACTACTCGTCGGGTTCTAATAGCAAAAAAGCTGGAGATAACTCTGTGTTTGTGGAAACCTGAGCCTGATTCAGTTCCGGTGGGATGTCACCGAGGTTTGGTAAAAGGTAATACTCACTTCGAAACATCCTATTCAGTAGCTTGAGAGATATCACCCGACTTCTTTAAAGGTGTGATAATCCGACTGATCCAGTCGATCGGTTCTCTCACTGAAGCAGTCACGTTAAATCGAACTAGTCGTTCTAATTCCGCCTTCCACTTATCATGCATGGCTAACCGAATCCCTTTAGCTGGTAACGCAATGAGTCCATAATCGCTAACTGCCGGTAGATTGACGGCGGTTGGCCTCTGACTGAGAGTTGAGTCAACAACTCAGAAATACTGACCAATATTCATATAAAACTTTATCTGCTCAACTATATGTAATACAACGAACAATGCATCCGTCGTTGCCATGATGGAAACGGGACCAGATTGCTCGCATCATATCCTACGTAATTTATGATCATCATGTGGTTGTACTGAGTGCTACACATGAACAATTGATCGATTTCCGGATACACAGATTAGTTACCAAGTCTCATAGTAGTGTCAAACTCAAATGACCATTCTGATTTTATCGGTTGCCTCAAACCACCAAAACTCATCCTCTTCGGTTGCTGAGTACATTTTTGTGACAGGACAAAAGTTCGGCGTCACTAATGCAAACACTATCCTATTCTGCACCGGCGAGAGACGCATTTTACAGTTTCCCAGTCCGTTGCAACTCAATCATCATGGCCCATTTTTGTGTACCATTCAGACATAATTCCTGTTGAAGCTCCGGCTGCCTTGGTAGCCCAGCATGCTGCGGCAATGAAGAATTAAAACAAGGCGCCCGTTTGCATGTGCTTGGTCGAAACGACCTCATCCATTTCTCACTGTGTCTACGTTTGCGTTACGACCTAGTAACATCTACGTGTATGTTCAGATTGTGGGAAATGTTAAGCACACAAACGTGTCAGAAGTTTTGTCGTACTTTCAGGAGTGGAAGTTTCTAGAGAAGCTGAATCGGTCGCAAAATGGTGCGATTTTCCCAGTGTAACAATGTGATAACCGATCCCGGTTGGTTCCGACTGTAAACCAAATGGGACAGTACACACTTGTGGTCACCATAAACTTACCACGAATAGATTTCTCATGTTGAACAAATACCAAGTGTCCCTCACAGAGGATTTATGTGCTAAATTCATCAATGGCGAGAAGTTCATTCACACCAACCTTAGCGATGCCCCTTCTCAAGTGGATCGAGATTAATCATCCAAGTGCGCACAACACAATCTGTTTTCGCATGGGACTTGTTGAGTATACGCATTCACCGTTCGAATCTAACTCGGATCCTGCAACCTTCTGGCGGATTACTGATGAAAACACTTCAAAGATGGTCATTTTGTTCGTGCATATTTAGATGACACATTCAGTCTCGGACATACACTAACCATGATATGTTATGGTGTCCAGCATGATGGGTTAGAGCGGGGAAAATTGGTGCGATTAAACCTAAAACACACAAATGTCTTGCCTTGGATTCTATGGGGAAATCGCCAGGTTTAGGTCAGTCTTTCAATGATCTGTGAATGTTTCGTTCGCGAACTGAACTTTTTATTATCGTTTGGTGATACAAACTATCGTGATGATACAGTCGGTTAGAGAAATATCGTATTTTCACTTTATTCATTTGCACTCAACGGTGCATGCTAGTTCCCTGTCTAACATCGTCTTTCATGCACTGAAATGGTTACAGAGACGTGTGTGGACAGCAACCAGGTGTTATCGATCGTGGACTGTGGCGACCAAAACATTGGGTCGATGACGCGAGTCACTTGACTGGAAATGCACGTACACCCACACCCTACCCACAGCCAGTTAATCTGGCAGTGATTTCAACGGTATGTTGCGCCCGTTCGATCACCCGACTGGGTTAGGAGGCGCATCTGCTAAGTAAGCCCCGGAATTTTTTTGCCAGGTTCACAATTCCGGGACAAACTGTATGTGTATCTTCAGATTGTCGAGCATTAAAACATGGAAGGAATTCTGCCATATTCCCGTTGGTCATAGACAGCTAAAACAGCAGCAAAATGATGTGATTTTCCCTGAGTAACAATGTATTTATGTCCGCGTATCTACAGAACAGATATTGAATGCAATGTGATGTCAGAAAGAGAAACAGCATAACTGAATTTTGCCAGTGAAAACACGGATTAGACACAATAGTATACAATACTGCACTTGTTCAGTTGATCAGCATCGAACACTGTTTTTGCATCACTGCAGTTACATGTAAGCTTTTTTACTGTGCTGATATCTTGAGGACGATTTGACGAAACACTAAAGTGGAATGGACGCTACAGGTAACGGTCACAAATCAGCTGACCGGTCCAGCGACCATCAGCTGTTGCGGTGATGAGGACAGTAATTGCGTTGTGAAATCTTACCTCACAAAATAATGGACAAACCTCCGAATCACAGTCCTGTTATTCAACCAGTGAACCGTTGATATACCCACGGGTTGCAACTCATGTACACTAGATTTTTGTCGCCTGCCACCCGATCGATCTCGCTCGAATCATTATGAACAAAGAATATGAAATATTGTATATTTACGATACTAACACTATACTCGCTGACTGTTGTGCTGTGATACAGCTGAATCATTGTCCTCATGAGGACACTAATGACCACGTACGTTCCACCTAATCGATCAATACTTTTGTTTCGCTTCCATAATGCTAGCTTACTAAATTCTCTCAGCACAAAGTTCCGGGCGAGGTCTTAATACCATTCCGTGATAAAAAGTCGATGAATCAGCTAACAACGACTTCTTCGCTGGAGTATAACGTTGATTTAGGTACGTGTTGATAAACAATGAATTACACGTTATTCACACAGAGTCAGCGTGAACACTAGAAGACCAACTTTTATTGCGTATGTTGTTTATTTATAATGTGAACGACAGAGACAAACGTGATGATATTTAAGACTTCGGCTTGCACTGGAACACATGACAACGTCCACTGCAGCATTCTTCATCGGCCATACATCCGTGTTCAATCGGGTAGCACTTGACGCAAACTCCTTGGAACGCAGTTTTCAAATCGCAAACGTAATTTCCACAGCAACGTTGAAAAACGGTTTTGGAACACTGCTCTCCTAATTCTGCACATTTGTCTGGAACAGGTCATACGAAACAGGGTGTATACCTCAATAATCAGCAGTGCAGGGGCGAAAACACACGTGATACATACGATGGGAGTAAGAACATATTCTCAACAATCAAAGGTGTCTCGTATGAAAAGTCCGTCCGAATGTTGAGGATATGAGCCAACGTGAGTACTATTCATTCTAAGGTGGTTCAACTTGTATCCTCAGTGCGTACTCAATTGCGAATTCGATAGTTTGGATAAGATTTAATTGTGAAACCTTTGAACATCTGCTGGATGGAATTAGCAACCAAAACTGGACACCTAGACGAACCAGCTGAGTTACGATGCCACAGTGAGAATTCAGTAATCTCATATTCGCACTCGGTTACCGACCTCATCTAATGATTCAGGGAGTTGGCTTTGGTGACTCAGATGTGATTACTCAGGCGACTAACACTGGGATCAACTAACGCTGCAGTCGAGTTTTGGAATTGTGCCACTACTGACTGAGGATCCGGCCGGCTCTATGATTCAGCTGGCAAAACACATCGCACAAGTGGTATGCGGTTTCTGTTACCAATTAGAATTCGGTGGTAGTCCAGAGTCTTCATGATTGGGTCTCATCTAAATCAGGCCCATGTTGTGTAGTCGGGTATGGTGAGCGTAATCAGCTTCGTATTCACTAGCGTTTGATGTCAACGAAACCCCTCACATGTAGACGGTGATGTCCACGTAATTCGGACGTTGTTGGTTAGTTTTGCAAGTGTGTCTCAATAGCTAATCACCACCTGGGACTCTGACTACATGGATGTTAGGGATGCTTCATTTTGAAAATGTTCCGATATTCTTCAACTCACTGGTGCTCTATCAGCATCAGTCACCCATCTAGGTTTGTTCCACATATATGTTGACGAGTAGCCAGTTTATTGTGATAGTGCGCTTTAAGCGCATGATGATGAGGAAGTAGTGATTGGTGATGGATTTCGCGACCACGGTATCCAAATTTTGTTTGGATGTGAACGTAGATAAGACCTTCTTTCTTTAAGCCCTCTCTAAGCGAAGGTGTTATGGTCACACCTAGGATCCATAACAATGGAGTTATTATTGATAATTGCACGGGCGTTTTTTTGTTGGGTAAAAATCTGTCGACAGATCTGTCAGTGGACCACCAGTTGTGACCTCGTGTAGCGAAAGCTAATACTGCCTCCCGACGTGTTGATTGATGTGCCTGGAAGAACCCCCCAGCTTGAAGATGAACACCACGCTGATTGCTTAGCGTTCAACGATGCTGTTTACGCTACTGTGCGGCAGTGAAACTTGGACGCTGTGTCAACGGAATATGCGATATCTGACTCGCTTCCACGCACGGTGTCTAAAATGCATCTTGGGCGTGGGGTGATCGGACATAATTTTGAATACCTACTTACTTCGAAGAGCGGACACGGACGGGATGGAAACCATGCTGATGCTCAGTCAGATTCGTTGGCTAGGAGACGTCTGTAGGATGTTCGACGAACGGGTTCCGAAGTAGTTATTGTAGGGGTAAGTGAAAGCAGATAGGCAAAATCTCAGAGGTCAGAAGCTGCATTACCAGAATATTATCCAGGTAAGTCTTTCGCACTGTAATATCGATCTTAGACATTGCAAAGACTTGGCGTTAAACCGGACGGAGGATCCGGACTGGTGTCTCAAAGTTTAATAGGCCACAGCTGCTGAGCCATGAATTGGAGTGCGCAGCACCAAAAGGAAATGTGGGTCGTGGCAGTTAAGCATCAGTGTGAATCACTGATGTATTGTTGTCTATGGTGATGATGCGATGAACGCGACCGCCGTGGTTATCTCGGATTGTCAGATCACCAACACATTCACAGTACACCGTCAATGAACAGACGGGGAGTACGTTGAGCGCAAGCAAATTACGTCAATTATATCTAGTTTCGTTCGTATAGGCCGTTGCTTATTAAATCACCAATTGTGTTTTTCAGAAAGGCGGATCATACTGGCCTTATGCCTTATCTATTCTACAACTTTGCTGGCGCACTGTAAGACGAATATTTTGTTCGTTTTTCGGCCCAACTTTACATTCTTGCTTCTACTCCTCCCACTCAGAGTGCACTATGTACTCCTATATTGAGGTACCTCTTGCCCCATCGGCCGCCGAGGCAAATCATCCTCCCAGACCCTGGACCCATGGATAACGCCGACCACCGGCTTTTATTCAGGCTGACCCAGAGGATCAGCTACTAACAATCTTCGTAACTTCCCGAAAATACCGTTTTATTTGCCTTGCAAAAGGTCTAACACATCATTTATTTTAAAGTTACCTTCACAATTGGCACAGTCATGTGCTTCACGACAGTTCTCAACCTTCGTTGCCATTTTTGGCATCCCGCCTACACACTCATCTTTTAATTAGGGCATCGCCGTACCGACCGAATTTTTGTCTAGTTCATTTTTGACTTTGTTTTCTTATTGGCCCAAAACCCTATAGACATGAACGAGTCTGTGACCACGTTGCTTTCGGACTGAGAGAGGCTCTGTTTGAAGGTCAGTCTTTTTCATGCGTTTATACGTTAGCCTCGGATGAGTGGATCGGCCTGGAAATTCCGAGTTAATCGTGGATACTCCGTCGTGCGTTGTTTATGATCATTTTCTGTTGTTTCGTCATCTGCCCCGTCGCTAACCGTTGTTCTATTATCTGTTATAGTTAACTTACGCACAGATAAGCCGTAGATCTAGTTGCAACGTATGCCATGAATGGGAAATGGCTATCAAAGTCAGTCCGAGGTGTTTGTCCTAGTACGTAAGCAACAAGGTTTGAGTTCAATGATTATTTCGTCGCCTACCTGCTTCGAGATGTACTCCAACTAATGGTGGTCATATTAACTAATGCGTAGCGAGACATATGGAATAACCAGTCCAACCAGCGGATAAACGATTTCCGCTTGCGAAAGAGGAGCGTTTCAAATGTGGTGCTGCTTAGAAGACTAGCTTATATGCAGCGGATTAACTACGAAAAGCAGAAGTGATCGAATACTGATAGCAGGGATGAGTCGGATCTCCGAAAGTACAACAGGGTGGATCACACACGAATAATGTAGCTGGTTCGTAATCGATGATCAGATGTCTTGGAACCAATACAGGTTGAGAAATAAGCCATGTGCATCTCTGTTTTCGTGAACATCCTGTCAACAACCTTTCAAGCCGATGAGACTACACTACACAAATAACCGAAGTGATCGGCGGCCTTACACAGACAACCAGCAAGAAATAAAGTGGAACCAGAAGTGATTCAATCTTGCGAAAACACTTTAAGGGATCGTATCCTGTCCAACCAGTCATCATTTGAGAGGTGCGAAGTTGCCTGTACGATGTCTACAGAACTAAGTAAACTAAAGGTATCTGTATGCTGAATACAATAGATTAACGAATTCTGGCCAATCCACGCATAGGATGTTCAGAATCTGTATTCGACTACTAGTGTTTTTGAAGCACTAGCGTTGGAAATGCCGCATTAGCAATGACGAAGTTAGCCGGCATGTTTTTGGCAGAGGAATCTGACTACCATTAAGTATAGCAGTCCCATTTCACAAGTTTTGTTGGCTTGGACACATCCTATGTGAGCCAAACCATCACTCATCACTACGATTCCTTGTTGTGTGCACTGAGTTAAGCCAAAAGCTAGGGTCCGACAACTAGTATGTGGCATGAAAGGTTGCTTTGACAGTGTTTTTGGTTCAATGGTTGGTGTCCAAAAGACAATAGACACCCTTGGATGACAGCGCTGTTGAGCACAGCAAAACATTGTGGTTAATGGCGATCGCATTTTGAGTAAGCGTGTTCCACAAAAATTACATTCTCCGTTTATTAGTCCTTATACATTATCCTTCTGCTCGTCTTCTTCATCCTCCCGCCGAATACCAGGTCCAAAGTGTAGCCGTTCGATCCGGGTAGCATTAGCTGCTGGCGATAAAATGAATTTATTGAGATCATAATACATCCCCTTGCTGAGTTTACTAGCGAATTGCGGGGTAAGATGGGCATGTTTCGGATCAACCTTTTCGATCGAATGCGATAACTTTCAGATAAGTTGCCGTAGATTTTAACTTTGGAAACCGTGTTGATGTTTGCTACGCCTTTGGAACTGCCATAACTCTACTTCGAGAGAAGATTGTCGACAGAATTTGCGGGCTTGACCAACATTCCGAAGAGGACTGTTGATGAAACAGATCCAACTACCATCATACTCCGCTAAAAGGAAATACACCAAAGCATGCACAATTAACGTCTGTTTCTCCAGTGTCACACACGTTCCGAAGATGTTTATTGCGACTTGAACGATTTGGGGCAAACCGAGACAAACATCAGGCGCATATCATTGCCACTAAAAAATCTAATGATTATTGCCGCTCATAGGCTTGCGCTGCTGAATAAATACAGAGAACACATGCAATAGAAAATTAACTCTTTGTTTGATGAAGAATGGACTCAAAGCATCAGTGGCTCGGGCAACTCCGGATATAGTCAGCCGTTTCCTGAGTTAGATGACATTCAGCTTTACTCAGAGTTCACTATATATATTCTGCGATTACAGGGAACCCAAATAGCTGGTTTGCTGTGAACAAAACCGTTCAGCTCCACAAACAATCGGGATCACGGCGGCCTAGTGCTAAAAGCTTGTGTTGGAAACAATGGACCTAAGCTAAGACAATCTCAGAAATACGCCGCAAAAACGTTGTAGTATCTAGCGGATATACGCTCGTGAGGTACAACCACGAAATAACATACCATTTTTTAAAATACAACTACGGAATAGAGTATTAACATTTACCATACATGGTCAACCAAGTGTTAACAGAAGGCCAGATCGCTACACGATCAGATGTATCTGCGGAAGTGGCATACGCGCCTATAAAATTCTACATCAATCATAGTACTCAGAACAATCGAAGTGAGTACGATCGTTTCAATATTAGGGGAATGCCCAATTAATCGAAGGACCAAATGACTTCCCGTGCTTAGTGTTCACACGGTGCTCATTTGAGCCAGAACATACATTCCAAAGTCAATTGGAATTAAACCCAAAATCATGTGAATCATTCTGGTTTAGTTGGAAAACTCGGCACATGACTAAACCTTTGGATAATCACGAGTAAGATAAAACCTTTTATATAGAAAAATGAACTAATCAAACCCAATCACTGACTGACAGAAGGTAATTACTGACGGTTGTGAACACCGGGGGTTCAAATCACTAATGCCGCCGGGAAGGCACTTCTGAACATGCTCACACTGATGATATGGAGAAAAGCATCTGGCCCGCGTAGACAGACATCCGAGATTTAAGTGTACAAGTGGAAAGGAATATCTGGTCGGGTACGGGTATGTTCCTCGTCAGCATTCAGGGAAATTGCATTTCTGAAAAGAGGATCATCCCGTTCGTGATTGTAGCTTGGTACCTCCAGTCTGAGACAATGGTGCATCACCACTTCGAGAACCTGATCACACGGAGCACGGATAACCACATCGGCAAGTCCATCTTTACAAGTGGGTTGCAAGTTGACAATAGCCAAATGGCAACGTTCTTCGTCAGAGTCATCCGTAGACTGAGACGGGGGAACGGAAGAGTCCGAGTCAGTTCGGCTGCGTTCACTACAACAACGTCGAAGACCGTGAGGCCACAAGAAACCGTAATTACGTAGTACTAGCAAGGAAGAACCAAACACAAGGATGAGAGATGCTGGGGTGTCACAAGTAGTGGAAACAGGTGTCTGTCCCGTGACCGAATTTTGAATTGAAGGAAGTCTGAACGCCGGGAGCATACGCTGAAACCAAGGCGCACTGATTAACGATTTGGAAGGTGACTCTTCTGAGAAAGAGTCCGGATGGCTCCCTGACGTAGGCTTTATACAGGCAGATATAGAAGAAAACAATTGTTTGCGACCATGAACAGCTTCAATGGCTGAAGATACGCGGTATATTTCGGAGAGTCCAGCTTCCGGTTGACGCTCATAGAAATGAACCACCACATCCCGAAGAAGTGGCGCTCTTTGGAATGATGCTTCGGATGACGCGGATGGAGGCACAATACCGTCTGAATGAGACATGCGACGTTTCGCGGATCGGGATAAACTGGTTGCAGCGCTTTTCTGAGCGAGCATAAAAGCGTCCCGTGAATGTTTAGCTCGTCGTGATGAACATAGTTTTTTCTCGACCGCCGAGCACAAAGCATGGTGAGTGAGAAAACATTCTCCAGGACGCACTATGCGGCACTGAGGACAAATTCGTCCAGTCAAGTGTTGACCTCGTCCGGTTGTTTCGGCTACATCGAAGTTACGCATCACAATTGTATGGCACGCGATGCATTGCTAAAACAATGAAAGGACGTTCAATTGCATAATTGAGAAAAGGAAAAACATAAGTTGTTCAACAGCGACAGTAGGGTAATGGCAACTGCAACTCAATGAATTATTTAGTATTGTTTGGGTTTCTCAAGACCGAGGTTAAATCCCTCTAAGCCCAACCTCTGATTCGGGTCAACCAATACATAAACCTACACCGATCAGTCCTACATTGTGTTCAATTCACACGTGCCCATCTCCAAACCGGCACTCTTAATGACCGTGTACAACCATGTGCACTGTGCTCTATCTGTATGACGCACTCATCTGGTGCACCATATTACTCATTAATAATTCTATCTGATCTTTCGTTCATGTCAGAAGTCGTATCGTTCTGCCTCTACTTGCCTGCGTCGCCTTTGTGAAAAGGTTAAGTTTGTGCGTACTTTTGCTTTGTGCAGCCCTACTAGACTGTTGCTCACCTGGGACTCGAAGCGAATTAAGGTTTGTATGCATTTCTGTACTCGTTATGGCATCAACAGTAGCTTAGTTCTACCATTAGTGTTTGCGCAATCACTTTCTGATCGTTAAAAACGGACATGTCATCTGAAGTTTACCTGCTGGGTGGTACAACCACCCCAGTTACAGATAACAGTCAAACAGAAGGCGTCCGAAAGTTGAAAACGGGAGCAAAGTACCCGGTCAACCTGCCTGTTAAGGGCTATACACCACCCACTGCTGACTACTAAGTCAAATTTAACCGTAACAGAATTTCTAAGAACACGGAAAGTGAACCACAATCGAAATGGTTCGGGTCACAAGTTGCACCCCCCACCTGAAGTGAATGCTATATAATCCATAGGTCACAATATTGTGTCACACGGCTGTGAACTGAAGAACAATTAGGTGACCGAATTGGTCTCCAGAGATGTCAAATGGGTAAAAGAGGCGCCAGGATAACCGTAGGGCCTGTACAAATGTCTGCTGAGCGCACAATTATGGATTCCAATCGTTTCCTTGGTGACCAGAGTACGAAATTTGATTTCTCTGGACTGACGACTGGGCAAGCAGTAAATAGGCTGGAAAGCCACTTCTGATGAAACTTGGTACCCTGAATCAATGAAATGCACCAGAATTGCACTGGAAATGGACTTCGCCTTCTTCTTAGCCAGCCAGGTGTGATGGTGTTCGCATATCCTCTGATAAAGGCGCCTGGTTGTGCGACCGACGTAACCTGGTTCACAGAAACATGTGAAAGAGTAAACACAAAACGAGGTCACACGTATCTTTGAGTTGTATCTGGACTACCAGATTGGATCTGGCAGTTGTGCTACACTAGAAGGTCTTCTTAGTTGTTACTTATTTTACGAGTCACCAGTTCAACCAACGCCCCAGCTATTTAGTTTAGCGTCATGTAAATCACCTTCATTTTCGCAGACTGGAGCTTAATTTTCGGTTCTATCAGTTCCATATGTCTGTCAATGAAGTTTACAGGGTGGTGCGTTCTCTCGCAGAGAATGCACCACCCCACATAGCTGACTAAGGGCGAACTGAAGTCCATTTCAAGTGCAATTCTGGCGTACCTCATTGACTCAAGGCACCAAGTCTCATCAGAAGTGGCTTTCCAGTCAATTTACCGCTTGCCCAGTCGTAAATCCAGAGGAATCAAATTTCGTACTCTGGCAACCACGGGAGCGATTGGAATCCATAATTGTGCGCTCAGCAGACATTTGTACAGGCCCTACGGTTACGATGGCCTTCCGTTACCGACTCGACACCTTCAGAGGTCAATTCTGTCATCTAATTGTCTTCCAATTCACAACCACATGATGTAATTATGTGAATAATTGCTTTTGATTTTCATCGCTTGACAACCAGGATTATAGAAAATGTTACGTAACTGGCCCGATGATGTATAAACGAAAACAGACGATTCACCAAACCGCCTTTTAATTCTGAGTTCTGTTAATTGTTCTGTTTACGATACAATTAGTAAATAAACGTGAAAAAGACGTACGCAATTTCTCGTACCAAATCGGTTAAACAGCTCTCCGAAGACCATAATCAAACTTGAGCTGAAATATGAGAACAGAGCGTAGACAGTAAATGCACATGCTTGCTCGATTAGTCCATGCATGTTAGCTACTGTAACAGGAAAAACTGAAGGTTTAGTACCAAACTTAATCTCATTCGCCGGAGTTTGCATCCGCGTCCTTAACGAATATGGAATTGGCGAGCTTTATCGGTAGACTATAGACTGATCCCAATAAAAGCGAGATCATTATATCTAATCGAATTAGGCGATTCCAGTCCGGCCTACACGCAGAGTAGCAGACCAATGGTGTGTAGTGTCTATGGGAACCGTGGTCAAACGAGCTGTCAGTTAATCTCACAAATACGACGGATGTATGTGGCGCACTTGATACCTTAGTATTTAGACAAATTACTCGTCTTATCTGCTGCGAACAGAAACACTCGAAATTCGAGTTACACTCCTCTAAAGAAAGCAATAGCAACAACAGTCGATCTTAATGAGGGAACCAATCAGTAATTTATATCCTTGCCTCGATCGAGACAGCTGAACTCCGACCCACGTGCTTATGATGCGACTGCGTTGACCATTTCACCATTGACCTTGCATTAGATAGGACTGAAGTGTCACATGTTCCACCACATTTATCTGTGGGTAGTGTTCTGGTTGTCCGGTCGCTGTGAGAAGAGATATAACAACTGGCCTGTTAACTCCAATAGATTACCTCGTGATTAGGACTTCTAGGACAAGTCGATATCCAAAACTACATGTAACCAGCTGGACAATATTATGATTGCTAGTGAATGATAAAGGGTTTTGACATGAAACAAACCGAATACCAATCACAATTAATCACGGTTTGTGCATTCAACCATTTTTAAGTCGGACCATTGTGGAAAAAACACTAGACTAGAGTCCTACCCTTGTTAGAACTCACTGGTAATGCGTATGCCTGCTATCAGGGAGAGTTAAACCCCGATCGAAGTGTTTGTGAGGAAGGCACGTTTATCACTATTCCACTGACCTTGTACTGGGTACAACGAATTAAGTAGGTTCAGGTGGTCAACCAAGAATCAAATAAATGTCCATAAGGGATTCTGATAGGCGCGAGCATCGAAACATTGGTCGAGATGAATCAATACACACATCCAAATAATAAATATATGAGGGTTGTGTTTGGTTTCGGTGCAGTCATTTGAAAGGATTACTTTATGGAAAAATGGTGGTGCCATCATCGTACATAAACACTGAGCACAAATATCAGTAGGTTTGTGTACGGTATTGAGATTGCTAGTTCGTAAAACAGAACCGATGTAAAAACAAATTGCAACTCACCTCGAGAAATAAATTTCCATGCAATTCGGAGAGCTTATCCCGCGGTAGTCCGCTCCGCATGTGTAAGCCGTCCACATTTTGCGATACAACATGTCTCACCTACATTTAGTGACAAAATTAGAATTTCTTGTCATATATGAAGCGGACATGAAGCTGAAGACAAAACAGGTGTGATCATCATCATCAAGTGGTCATACTGACGTTCAGCCATCACACAACGCCCAAAGGAGAACGTTGGTCCAGGGATAGAAGAAGACTTTTAAAGCAAACGACCCAGTTTTCACTGCTCTTGCTTGATTAATCACCAGTACTGTACTGCTAGCAACCGTCGAACCTCTACGACAGTACATGATTGTCAGCACGCATTTCGTCTCATAATTATATGGTCACTAGAGTTTTTCGTATACCTAACTCACTTACAGAAATAGATCACTAAATTTATGTAGTCCGAGGTAATTGCAAAATACGCATGATTTGAGGCGTTGTTCAAAACAGATGAGGAAATGTCAAACCAACATGATAGAGCAATATTGTCCTGTCTCATAATTACACGGATATCCCGCTTCAAAATAGGTTATGGCGCTTTAAAATCGAATATGAGCATCATTTCTCAATGCATCGGAATTCGTTGATTTTATGCAGATGCGTTGCAATTCAACCATATGCCGAACACCATCTGAGCATCGATCACTTGTCGACTGTAAACGGTCTTGCCATGCGAAGAGCTAACTTTGCACTGTGACATACTTCTAGAAGAACACACCCAGGAAGTTCGAAGGTGGCAATATTTTGCTATTCAAGGAGATGCAACTCAAACGTCAAAATAACGCAAGGCCGTTGAAATTATCTAAATTGACAATACATTAATTTTCCCTTGTCAGTGATGACTATGCCAAGACGAAACGAAGCGGCTGGAGAAGCGTTTGTTCCGCTTAAGCTCAAAGGAGAATGGTACGAAAGATGTTGAATGGTACTTTGTGTACAACTGACGCGAGAAAGCAGCAGGACAACAGTTGTTCGAGAACAATGTCACTTGACTGTGAATGTCTGTTCTGCTGTGGCAGCCATCGATCATTGTCTTCCGCGTACCACAGTAAGGCGATTCAAACTGCGACAAGTGCATTGGTCAGAATAATTAAAATAAAACGAACATGTTAACAACAAACTACAAAGAAAGCAGATCGAAACAGCTGAAATGTCATGTGAACGTCATCAACAAATACTAAATTTATCCCCGCTGATACAAGAGAGGTTGAGTCATATGCGGAGTGTCAATACATGGGGGAAAGTGTACAAGACAGCCAGAAATAAATCACGCGGGTATCGTTACCACCAGGCAAGTGATTCAGTACACCAACTGTCGAGTTCCAAAACGAGAACACTTTCAGTTAGTTCAAGAAGTGTCTAGCTTTATTGATGATGAATATAAAATCTTGTGGGAGTTCCCACACATTCAAGATGAACTCTACAACGGATATTTCTCAAACGTCAGGATAGTGTCCAGGACTAAGTCGTTCACTCTTATCCGAGTGCATAAAAACGAAGACCTTACCTCAGCCTTCTTCTTCCCATACAAACATGTCCTCGTTCATTCTTGATTCTAGGCTGTGATTCATCCATTTATGAACTATCATAAGCCAGACCAAGTGATTCCGTGGCTTGAGCTGTCCACCACCGCAACAGTGTGAGGAGAAAGTTCCAAAAAGTAACGTTATCGAAAAGAGGAATCAAAAAACCGGGTGAAACAGGACTGGAATGAACAGCAAGCACTATTGCGAATGCAAACATGTCACTGACTGCAACACAGCCAGGCTGGATAGCACCTTCAGTCAGCGATTTAGACGTCACGATGTCTCCAGTATGGCAGATGATACCTATCGACTTTATTCAACCAAGCGGTCAGGGCCGTCATGAACCGCGATCACGCTGTTGCGACGTAGTTTTATCCAATCGATGGCGGTCTCGACAGACAATGCACAGTGCTGTAAACGCTCAGCAAACAGAAGAAAAATGTACCATAACCAATATGGATTGTAGTCTTTGATCAACTGATTAAAATCACAAAGTTTTCGAGGTACGCGCTGGTAAGCACTTAAGTAGTCTACATGAACATCTTACTGGGTGCAGGATAGCTTAAGAAGACAGCGATGGTCAAACAAAATAAGTCTGAGAAGAAACGCAAAGCAAACTAGCTTGTTTTCAGCGCTTCATCAGGCTAAATACAATACATTTATATGGGTTCGCCACATCTTTATTACAATCAAGCCACCGCCCCGAGGCACGGAGCAAAATGGACCACACATAGGCGTCATAAACCTACGATGACAACCGGACGTTTTCCTGACGCCACAAACGACAAGGAACGACAAAGACACCACACACTTTCGGTAGTTTCATCGACACCTCATCACCAATAATATAGCTACAAGTTGAATATCACCCACGTTTGATCGCTGTTTTCGTAATCAAATACAATTCTCAGCTTACCTCTTTCGAAAATAAGCATTAGATTCGAGTTTCGCTCTTGTTAGAGTCCGTCCGTAGTGTATATCCTTGACACGGTAAGGAACGGAACTTCAACCATGTCTTGACGAAGCACGACTTGACTGCACGACCGAATTATCATACTTGAATGCTCAACTACTTTCGTCTGTGATAATATAAGCAGAGACTACCACATACGTGTCTTTGACTGTCCGCAGCCTCAAGTGAACCGTCCACAACAAAGAAGGTAGGGATCGGAAGGCTCTAGTCTTGAAGTAGTATTCTGTACATTGAAGGGGGAAGCATATTCTATACGAACGAGACTGAGAATTCACCTTGTTCAGCATGGTCTTTATGTCTTCGGCAGCGTGGCCAAGCAAGACAATGTCATCTGCATATCTTACTACAATAAGCTCAGTAAGGGGAAGAAACTCAAAACGAAGACAAAAGGGGTGCGTTAGGAAATATTGTCATGGTAGTTTATCAGAAAACGGGGGATGGGATATTCTTGATGAACACCACCTGCAGTGATCAACACTCTGGACAACTGATCATAAATTATCTTCCTGTATGCAGTGAGCGGATATGCACATTTCCTAGGAGCTCCACACTGCGAAGGATACAGCCCCGGGGAACTTAGATGTGAGAGACAACGTTGGAGCCGTCGTCTCGCCTCCCCACTCAGTGTATCATATGTCAAACAGTTCTTACGGCTTAGTTTAAGCGATACACACTGTCATCATCTGCATATAATCGCTCGCACAGTCACCGGTCCTACAACGCTTTAACAAATTCGAGCACACATGCGCGCGTTCTCCACCTGCACACTCAGCCAATTGGAATCATTCAAACGGATGTGATTCAATGCGGTCGGGGCGTCGGAAAGCATGACGCGTTTGGACCTCAATCGGAACAAACAACGGACACAATTAGATACCACGTTATATGGTCCCGTCAAACACTACTGCATTAAGCTTGTACACCGACTCCGACAGAATAGATTCAAAGTATTGATGTAGCCTTTTCAAAGACCATCGTTAGTTGGAAAAAGAAGTCATAAATAGCAGATTGCACGATGTGTTGTCTGGTGAATCTCGTTGTTGTTCATCAGACACACCAAGTGTTGGTGTTTAAATAGAAGAATCAAACACGCTTAGTGAAAACAAATACAGGATCACACACACAAGCCACACATAGGTGGATTGTTCATTCACCATGGCAGTTTCAAACTGACGACTGTTTTTCTGTTGGTATAGGGGTGTTTACCAGTTGGGACTAACAACAGCCTCAGTGAACGTCCATTGTTGGTTACGTAAATGACTTTGAGAGCATAGGTAATGATGACCTTACGTCCAGAGGTCAACAAGTGACGTGCGATGGAAGATGTTGCAAGCGATGCAGTTACAAAGCGAGAACACCGAACTTATATCTCGAGGGGGTTATAGACAGACAGACGGTGTAGCAATGGGGTCCATTCGGTTCTGCTTCTGCAGACATTTTTCTCCCTCACCTTGAAAAGCAGCTGCAGACTACCACCGAAGAGATGATTCTATACCAATGATATGTAGAGGGTATAATTACTACCAACGGAGGACGCCGGAGGGTTATATTCAATGATATGTCAAACGCATACCAACATATCACTCTCAATCGAACAGGAGACTGATAAATCTGTTTCTTTTCTGGACATTTTCATAACGCGACACTCAGAAGGCACAATCGAACGATCTGTTTATAGAAAGACCACATAGATTGGTCACTACTTCAGCTCTAACATTTTTAGGCCAATTCGACACAAACATGCTCTGGTTCGTGTCTTATTTTGTCCTGCCAGGAAAATATGCACTTTGGACACCTTGCACAGGGAACCACAGCACCTACGATCAGTTCTGCAATCAAATGGTTATCCCTGTTTATTCACTGAACGACATAACAAGCCAGATCATGCCGTAACAAGAAACATAACTGTGTCCAAGCGGAACGTCACCTTACAGTTAGCTTACGAAGGTGAGGATGTGATGGAACAATCCAGTCAGCGACTTTGAGCAGCATCAGTTGAACATTCTATACGACCTCCGTCAGGTTGTTACGTTCAACCAGCCAAACAACGACAATATCAGTGTCGTTGAACACGGTTATCCGCCACATTCTGTAATGTATCAAGACCAGGTGGGCCACGAAGAATGAAGCCCGATGGGCGAGCACGAACTATAGTTCTTAACTGACTGGTGGTTGCTTTCATGTGCGTTTGTCAATCCATTGACTGACTACTGAGTACACTACGCCACTGAACTGAGGACTCTAGCAAGTGCGCATGATATCGTAGACGATAAATAATTTGCATCCCATAGAGCGTTACGGTTGTATTCCTAGTAAGGAACTTAAGGTAACAGGATTGTGTTCCGAACCATAGTAGCAGGAACCAGAGTAAACCTAATGTTGTTTGCATTAGACTTACAGTACAAACGGTCATAGTTAGTTTGCATTTCAGTTCTATCCTTACACGATGAGTCCACGTACAATCAAGAGATGAAAGTAATCGCAACAAATCGGAAAGTATACACGAACTGGTCGAAACTTACATAGCCCTGTTCGACAAGCACTTTGACAGCCATATGAGTGAACGTGGGTGTGGCAGTAGTTGCTTCCGGCAATCTTAATTTTACAGGCATTCGACTGGGCACGGTTGCACCAAGTGTTGGTGAACTCAACTGTTTCGTCTGGACCCCTGTTATTAATTCATTTGAGGAGGAATTGGTAGGTGAAGTTTCATCAGCGCATGGAGGAACGAGGCAATCGGGAGCTGTGGTAGACAGAAATGAACCAATTAAAACAAATGGACAGACAAACCTGACTGTCGCAGTCGTTTGTGACGAACCCACAGACCATTGGTTCCACGGTAGTCAGGTATGTTCGTCGAAGTGCTAATTCCTGCCCCCGTGTAGACTATAATACGTCCTTTATGTGCACGAATCAAATCAGCTAAACGAACAGCGCTCAAATGCCAATCACATTCCATCAGCTGAAACAGAACCACCATTAAAAAATTTAATCAACAGGTAAACAAAATCAAGCCCAAGCCTATCAGCTTGCACTGATTACAGCCACAAAGTCACACAATGATGATGATATAGTGCCTACGATATTCACTCTCAAATCAATAGTCAACAACGACTATACACTAGTGTGAACTGAGCCGACAGAGTCGGTTCGTACTACGAGGTGTTACAGTTTAAATCCTGTCCAAATTATCTCTTGGGCCACCACACGGAACCTGTCACGGTGAAGTGTCGAGTTGGAAACGATCATCAGGAATTAAACTAAAAATACATGAACGTCCTGGCTCTGATAATCGTATGGTTGATACTCTGTCGGGCAACTTCAACTGCTCTATTTCTCATGTTGTCGATCTAAAAACACTTCATGAATCATGATGTCACCCTGGATGTACCTGTATGTTTCATCTAGTCCGTGCACGCAATCTACCGTCCAGTCTGGATGATGCCAAACGAATCACCGCTCAATGCCAAGTTTGCGTTGAAGCCAAACCCCATTTTTTCACTCCGCCACACACACCTCTGATAAACGCAAACCAACCATTCGAGAGACTAAGCAACGGTTTTAAAGGACCCATTCCTTCATCCTCAAGGAACAAACTCTTCTTGATAATTATCGGTGAATTTTTCCGCTTTCTTTTACTTATCCGTGTACCGACATTTCTCCCACTACGGTGATAAATTGCCTTACCAACTTATTTTCTATTATTGGTTCGCTTTCATTCATCGATTCTGATTGTGGTTCTGCTTTCATTTCGAAAGAATTACTTTTATTCCTCCACGGTGAGAGTATCGCAACCAGTCGTACCACAGCCTATAAACCCACAGTCAAACGGACAAATTTAAACGTCTGAACGGTACCATATAGAAAACTACTACCGGCACTCAAATAAAAAAGCCGTGGTGTTGAACATCATCATCATCACCATCATAGCAGCCATGAGCCTGACCAAAAGGTACTGCGGCTCGGGCCACCACTCACCTCAACAATGACGTGGAATATCCTAGAGGAAAATGCCATTAAGAAGTTTGAAAATTAATAAAAGACAAAGCGGAAGAAGTAGGAATAGTATGGATGCAGGTACGCCATTGACTGCGACAAACCGCCATCTCGGATAGCGTCTGTAACCAGCGGTTTGAGTGATCACGAGCCCCCCGCCAGGCAGACGACACCTACCCACCCTGCTCAGTGGAGCAGTTAGGATCTTCATATTTCGTGACCACATTGTTGCTTGACCACCATGTGGTTTCACCCAACTGTTAGTGGTCTCAGTATATAATGCTCGGTACGGTAAACGCTCAGCTGGCATACGAAGTACGTGACCTAACCATCGCAAGCTGTGCAACGTGATTAGTTGACCAGCTGATCGCTCATCCCGGGCGTTCCGGAATACGCGTCGGCGAACTGCCGCAATGCTCATGCGATTAGTCCACTTAATGTGGGCTAATTGGCGGAGACAACGACGGTCAAACACCACAAGCTTGTTGATATCTTCCTTGCGAACAGGCCATGTTTCCGGACTATACAGCAAAACAGAACACTGGGAAACTGTGCTGCCAGATGCGCTTCATACTATACATTCCTTACTGTGCACTGCGACCAATTGTACTCCACACGAGCGAATGTTCTATCATAACCGTACAGCTTTCATGGGTCTCTCCTTACCAAGTTGATTAGTGAACTCCGACAAAATTCGCCCCCGAAAATCAAACCGGACGTGAAAATATGATCTGTACGTGGAGGAATTTGAGTTGGTAGAACGTAATCTGACACATGCTCGCGTCCGCCACCTCGACGACTGTGAGGACACTATCCTTATGCAATCTGGCACCACCTGCAGAAGATACTGCAATGACCGACGAAGCAGAATGAGAGCAATGAAGTGCCTGATTCATACTCTTCCAGTATCAGCGTTTGAGGAAAATCGTGACAATGATTCCCATAATCAAGACGTCTACGACCCTTGTGAACCAGCAACAGAGAATGGGACCCTACTTTCTGAGGAGTCGAGAGATATAATCCCTACATCACACTACTCATCGTTTGTGCTCCATGACTCACGAAAGTCTTACCGAATTTACTTCCAGAGGGGGTGAATGTTATGCACTTGTATCTTTTCCCTCGTCTACATCATTCATCATGTTCTCTACTTTGCAGTGCAACTATATGGCTTGTTTACAAGTTGAATAAAACCTATCGTTTTGGCAACTCACATTCTCTCTTAGTAACAGTCTGTTGAACATACGTTTCGAATCACCACAACTATCATGTAGCAATTTCAAAGAAACCTATCAAAGAGATGCTCTGATACCCGCAAACATGTACTTCTCAGATTAAGTTTGGTCTTCGCAATAATCGTCTATTGGGACAGCCATACGCAGTCATCAGCCAGTTTAATTCAACTCGAACATTTACCAGTCTAATGCCACGACATTCAAAACAACAGTATGAATGAAGACACTAACGAAGAAATCCCTATATATATATATATATATGTAGACAAATTATTTTACGCGACTGAAGAGAACAAGTAACCAGAGCACCAAAGCTATCCAGGTACACATCAAGGTCTCGTAGATTTATCCGGAAATGTGGTAATCTCGACAAGAACTACTCTACTAACAAAAGTTGGTTGAAATCTTTCAGAATTGTTTACTATAAGAACGGAGAGCAGGCCTTGGCAACGTAGTAACTGTATTAAACTGTTTTAAAGCTGAACAGTATATCTCAATAACGTCTAGATGTGCAGAGCGACCAGCATTTCTGCACAAAAGCCCTGAAGAAGTGGTTGTCTAAACCGTACCTCTGTATGCGCTATTAACGTATGACTGGCCTTACGATTTTATGCGTTCGAAATGATGTGCCACCGGCATTCGACTGTATTCACAATAAACGGCGTATACGGGGGAAATACGTTTGCGAGGCTCGGAGGTCATGAGTCACTGGAACAGAGCCACAAAGAACGGAAAAGTGAGGCAAAAAGAGATGTG